>PISX010020446.1:0-35806 GCA_004024625.1 Mellivora capensis | reverse complement strand
ATGCCAGTACCATGCTGTCTTGGTGATCACAGCTTTGTAGTAAAGCTTGAAATCAGGTAATGAGATGCCACCAGTTTTATTTTTGTTTTTCAATATTTCCTTAGCGATTCGGGGTCTCTTCTGATTCCATACAAATTTTAGGATTATTTGCTCCAGCTCTTTGAAAAATACCAGTGGAATTTTGCTGGGAATGGCATTAAAAGTATAGATTGCTCTAGGTAGTAGAGACATTTTAACAATGTTTATTCTTCCGATCCAAGAACATGGAATGGTCTTCCATCTTTTTACGTCTTCTTCGATTTCTAAATTGTCTAGGTTTAAATGATGGCTCCTTCTGTAGTTGTGTAACCTTAGAAAATTTACATATACTCTCCATGGCTGTTTCTTCATTTCTAAAATGAAGATACTTTTATTCACCTAACAGTGTTGTTGTGTTTGTTTAACTAATTAATGTAAAGTATGTTATATAAGAACAGCTCTAGCTACATGTAACAGAAAGCCCAATTTATTTTTTTATTTTTAAATATTTTATTTATTTATTTGTCAGAGAGAGAGAGAGGGGGGAGAGAGATAAAGAGAGAGAGAGAGAGAGAGCACAATTAGAGGGAGTATCTGACAGAGGGAAGAGCATGCTCTCTGCTGAGCAGGGAGCCCAATGCAGGACTTGATCCCAGGATCCTGGGATCATGACCTGAGCCATGACCTGAGCCAAAGGCAGATGCTTAATTGACCAAGTCACTCAGGCATTCCCAGAAAACCCTAATTAAAGAAACAATAAAAAGGGATTTTGTTTATTTCTTTTGTTGGCATAAGTAGAAACCTATAGGTAGACAATTCAGAGCTAAGATGGTGACTTCATGTTTTCAGGACTTCATCAGTGTTTTCAGTCTTCATTTGTTTGAAGGGCCCACTTGTCATTGGAGGGTAGGTAATCTAGTCTACTTGTAAGATAGCTCCTTTTTCCTAAATCACCTGCCAAAAAGAGTGCAACTAGTTTTAGCCTAGAAGAAGGAAGGGAACATAGGAAACAAAAAATCAAACCAAAGGCAAAAAAAAATCATACCAAGTTGAATCTCTTCTCCATTTCTAGAGAGCTTTTCAAGGAAGCCTGACCCAACTTTCTCTTTTTTAAATCTCAGTTTTTGTAGGTCAGAAATCTGGGCATGACATGGACTGATAGTTTGCTCAAGGTCTCACCAGCCTGAAATCAAGGTATCAGCAGGGGCTGCAGTTCTAATTTTGACTCAGAGTCCTATCCCAAGCTCTCTGGTTGACAGAATTCAGTTCTTGTGATTGTAGGATGGGGGATTCTGTTTTCTTTTTAGCTGTCAGAAGGGATTGCTCTGCACGCTTAGAGGACTATCACAGTACCTTTTTATGTGGCCCCTAGAAATAGATAACAACATGGATATTTTACTTTCTTCCCAGCAGGCCCAGGGCACCCTCTGGTTTCACCAACTGGAGAACACTCTCTGGTTTTAATGAGCTAATTTAATTAGGTTAAATCCACCTGGATCATCTCCCTATCTTAAGGTCAACTGATTTGGGACCCTAATTACACCTGCAAAATCCCTTTCTAGCAGTACTTAAATTAGTGTCTCATTGAGTTAAATGGGGAAGGTACGTATATACCTAATGGCAGGAATGTTTTGGGATCATCTTAGAATTCTGCCTATCACAGAAATTGACCAAGGAAAATAAAATGTGCAACATGATGTGCTTAGCTGGTCACAAAATTGCCAAGAGAATTGAGTAGCCTCTGCGTTAAACTGTGAATGGCATACAGGATTTCCCAGATTTATTTGTATTTGGAATTGACTTTTCTATCTTCTTTGAAAGTGAGATACTTTAACTAAGACATTCACCCAACAAGTGCCTAAAATCTCTGTGTATATTTTTGACCGCTAAAACCAAGAAGTAGTATTGTGCTCTAATATTTGTTAACAGTCTTTGTTACATTTGCATTCTGCCAGGAAATTGCAAACAAGAAATTTGTTTTTAAATACTCCACAAAAGTAAAATTGCATAGGCGTGTAGTAACCATTTTCATTATCAAAATACTTAAGAAGTGATTTTTTCTGCATTATAGAAACATTAAATAGCTTGATTTTAGTTGGGAAAAAGGAACAATTTGTAATTGGTAGCTATTATCAGTAATGAGACTTCTCTCACCATTTTTCACCAAATACCTGTGAATGTTTGTGATTATTATGCTTAAGTATCTGTGTGTACAATTTTTTCTCAATTAAGTTAATGCATTTTTATGTTATGTATCGTAAAACGACTAAAAATCACTACTACCCAGAAATAAACACTGTTAACACTTTGTTACATTTTCCTAAAATCTTGTATATATAATTAACATAATTTAGGTTATATTTTCCTTGTTTTAATGTACTTCTTTTTAATGTACTATTTTATAATATGTATTATAATGTACTACTTTTATAAAATGAATTATAATGTACTACTAATAATGTACTACTTTTATAATATGAATTATGTACATAAGTGCATATATATATGTTATATGATTATAAGTATGTAATACAAATAGTGGAAAAATAAAAGTTCAAAATAAAAGAGAAAAGAAAAATAAAACAAAATTTGTAATGTAACGGACTGAAATACAAGCAGTGGATAACTTTATGGGTGAAATCTTGATATGTATTTTTCTGCTACTTTACTGTATATTCCAAATGCTCTATAATGACTTTGGTGCTAAGTTTATATTGTAAGAACAAACAAACCTTTCTTTTAAGAGAAAAAGATAATTTCAGGATTCTTTTCATGAAATTCAATAAAAATCTGTTAAATGTAAAGAGTAAGTGAAATAGATGAAAGGGCTTGAGAAGTACAAAATTCTAGTTATAAAATAACACTCATAGAGATGTCATGTACAAAATGTGGGACATAGTCAATATTTATTAACTTTTTGTAATGACAGATGGTAATTAGATTTATGGGGGATCATTTCATAATTTATAGAAATATTGAATCATTATGATGTAGCTAATGGGGTATTGTATGTCAAGTATATGTCAATAAAATAAATAAATAAATAAATAAATAATATTTAGAGTAAAATTTAAAACATTAAGCTGTCAAAATTGAAATTAAAATTTCTCTTATAGAAAAATTATGGTGCCTAACGTTTTACAACATCCGACAATTTTACCCTTATTGTGTACATCTTCAGTTTTATAGTTAATTTACATAAACAAGATAGGTCTATAAATTTTTGTTCTGCTTTTATTACTTGTAAATGTAGGCTTACCAGAAGTTGTTTGGTAATATCAGAGAAGAAAAAGCCAGACTGCATTACTTTGTCATACATCTATGAATGTTGCTATTATACAGTGAATAAGATGGCCCAAAGACCCATCATTATTTTTAGTTGTCAACCAACTGATCTATTTTTTTCCTGATCATAGACAAGCTGTTAGATGTAGAGCTCAGTTTAATCTGTCGGAGGTTTTATGGGTTTCATATGCCTGAGTTTCCCAGACATTTGCAATAGTTTGCTGATAAACTAGTCCTCTAATGGAGGGGAAAGGACCTCTGGTTTGTAGCATTTTCTATTAGAAGCACTTCTGCCATGAGACAATTTTTAGCTTCTAATAATTGCAATACCAGTTTACAAACTTCCTGAAAATGTAACACTCAGATGTTGTGAACTTGTGTCAGCCAGCTCCAGAATACTGGTATTTGAGTTGAGAACTTACTGTGTGACTCAGTAATACGCTTAGTTCATTTCTTTTTTTTTTCTTTTTTTTATTAATTTCATTTCTTTTCAGCGTAACAGAATTCATAGTTTTACACCACACCCAGTGCTCCATGCAGTGTGTGCCCTCCATAATACCCACCACCTGGCTCCCCCAACCTCCCACCCCCTGCCCCTTCAAAACCCTCAGATTGTTTTTCAGAGTCTCGCTTAGTTCATTTCTAAGCAAAGAAAGTTTGATTCAATTTCACTTTAACTGTAACATTTTATTTGATACTGCAACCCATGCTAAATAAAAAATACTGCATGTATAATAATAACTGAGTCTGAGAATAGTTGAATTAGTTACCTGAAATTGTTCAACTGCTAATTACCTAATTTTATAACCTCTATTTTTTATGCATATTCATTATCAAAATCCAGAATCCAGGAAATATATTCTTGTAAGCAATATGAAAAGATTAAAAAAATTTAAAAAAGATAAAAAAGGCTTTAGTTTTGTAGACAATGTTAAACTCATAGAACCATGAACATCCTTTATTAAGCTACCATTGTAGACATCAACAATACATTTGGATTCATTTTCCAAAAATAAATCATATTTAGATAAAACCTTAAATATAATATGTTTAAGATACTATATATATATATTTTTTTCATTTTCTTTCTTTTAATTTAAAAAAAATAGGGGCTCTTGGGTGGCTCAGTTGTTAAGTGATTGCCTTCAGCTCAGGTCTTGGGATTGATCCCTGCATAGGGCTCCCTGCTCACTGGAAGCCTGCCTTACCCTCTTCCATTTCCCCAGTGTGTGTTCCCTCTCTCACTGTGTCTCTCTCTGTCAAATAAATAAATAAAATCTTTAAAAAATAAAAATTAAAATTAAACATACTAGGAAATTGGACAACTATATAGGAAGAAAGAGATTACTACTTTCCTTTTGATATTGCTTCTGGCTCATATAGATGGTGACATCCATAAAGAACAAACAAATGAGGATTATTGATAGTTGGTAACTTAAAAAGAGGAGGAGATATGCCATTATAGCAAAAGCCTAGGAACATTTGATTAACATTTGGAAACAATGAATCTTTAGGTTTGAAAAACTAAGAATAAAAATTATTAAGAGTGGCACTTCTGTTTTTCATTTAGATATGAAAGAGAGTTAGGCAGAAAATTACTCTTGACTTTACAGTGAAAAAAAAGCTGAACCAACAGCAAGTTCACAACTTTTCTTCAGTCCATCATAGTACTGACATCTTAAGACAATCAAGTATCCCAGAATATATATAGAGACAGGCACTTTCTGGGGGAGATGAGAGCCAAGCACTAGATTATTTGAGCAAGATGCAATGGCATGGTACTAAAAGTAGTTTACCTGGGATGATTGGCAAATTGATGGAGTTCAGTAAACTATCTATTTGATAGTGTGAGACCCATGTTGGTTACAAATACAGAGAGTTCACATCATCTATCATGCCTTTTCTTCACAGACTTCACTTGGTGATCACAGACTAGATTGGGAGAGTCCTGAAAAATTCTCCCTTGTGTCACATACATGGGGTATAGGGACAGTAGACATTTCAGAAAGCACAAGAAACTCCACCTAGACTCCATTTTCTTATCTTCTCCACCGAATGATAACCATAGTTTGTGGTAGAAGGGGCACTGTCATCCTCAGGGAACTAGTAAAATCCAATTGCTTCTAGAAATGGCAAAGGGCAAGAATGGGTTCTGGGTTTAGACCTATGCCAGGACAAGGACACCACTAAGAGCAATATCCATATATATCAGGGACAAAGTGTCTGCTTAATACTGAGTCTTAATAAAAACAATGAATACAACCTATTCCAAACCTCTACAAGTCTAAAAAAGCATTGCAGAATAAGTAATATGCAAGACGAATACTCTCTCTGAAGCGCAATACAAAGGGAACTCTTAAGAATAAGGGTAAAGCTGACATTAAAAAAATAAAATCTACTGGCAAACTGCCATTCTAAATCATTAGAGGATCAAATGGAAATGTTAAAAATGAAAAAAAAAAAACAGTGCCCTTGATAAAGAATGATTTTAGCAGACATCTTAGTAGAATTAATACAGCCAGGGAAAGAATAAGTGAACTTGAAGATAGGCTTATAGAAATAACCAAAACTGGAATACAAGAAGAAAAAAAATATTAGAGAGAAAGTAAGAGAGAGAGCAAATCTTCTAAGAGCTGTGGAACAATAAACAGTTGTCTAACAGATGAACAATTGGAATCCCAGGAGAATAGAGAGAAGATGGAGAAGAAATATTTAAAGGACATAGGATAGTTTTTTTTTCCCTAAATTAATGACAAACACCAAACCATATATCCAAAGACTTAAGAAAACACCAGGTAGGATAAGATAACAGCACATATACACACACAAACACATCCATAGACATATAGTTCAAACTACTTAAAAATATATAGAGTTAATCTTAAAGGCAACCAGGTTAAAAAGAAATACAGTTGACCCTTGAATAATATGGGTTTGAAATGCACAGATCTATCTATATGCACAGTTTTTAGATAAATATATTGGAAACATTTGTGGATATATGTGACAATTTGGGGAAAACAAACATACAGACACACACCATGTAGCCTTGAAAGAAGAAGAAGAAGAAGAAGAAGAAGAAGAAGAAGAAGAAGAAAAGAAAGAAAGAAAGAAAGAAAGAAAGAAAGAAAGAAAGAGAAAGAAGAAGTTACTATTGCAAGAAAAAAATAGATCATAAATTTACAAAACATGTGTTAATGGAGGACATGGGGAGATGGAGAGGAGAAGGGAGTTGAGGGAAATTGGGGGGGAGATGAACCATGAGAGACTATGGACTCTGAAAAACAACCTGAGGGTTTTGAAGGGGCGGGGGTGGGAGGTTGGGGGATCCAGGTGGTGGGTATTATGGAAATATAAATATGCAACTTCAAAAAAACATATTTTAATTAAGTAGCAATCCTCATGTTATGTTTACAAGCAAGATAAAATATTTTTTATCTTGATAAAATTGATAAATTTTAAGATAAATTTATATTTTCCTATAAACTAAGAAATCCTTAACAAAAAGAATGGTTAAGGTGTGTCTGGGTGGTTCAGTCAATTAAGTGTCTGCCTTCAACTCAGATCATAATTCCAGAGTCATAGGATTGAGTCCCACATCAGGCTCCCTTCTCAGTGAGGAGTCTTTCTCCTTCTTTCTCTTACTATCTCTTAAGTAAATAAATAAAAAGTCTAAAGAAAATGGTCAGGTCTAATTGAATCCTGCAAATGATAATAAATTATATCTAAGGGAACAGTATATATATACATATATATATATATATACATACAAAAATTCTTACTAACATTATCCATTGTTCTCCTTTATATATTCATAAGAGAGTATCTGACCACTACTTTAATATTTTTCAGCTTTGTTGAGGTCTAATTGACAAATAATGTTATCAGATATTTAAAACATACAATGGAGCACCTGGGTGACTCAGTCAGTTAAGCATCCGATTCTTTTTTTTTTTAATTTATTTATTTGTCAGAGAGAGAGGGAGAGAGAGTGAGTGAGCACAGGCAGACAGAGTGGCAGGCAGAGGCAGAGGGAGAAGCAGGCTCCCTGCCGAGCAAGGAGCCTGATGTGGGACTCGATCCCAGGACGCTGGGATCATGACCTGAGCCAAAGGCAGCCACTTAACCAACTAAGCCACCCAGGCATCCCATAAGTATCTGATTCTTGGTTTAATCTCAGGTCATGATCTCAAGGTTGTGAGATGGAACCTTGCATCAGGCTTCATGCTCAGTGCAGAGTCTGTTTGTCCCTTCCAATACCCATCTGCTCCTCTCCTGCTCTCTCTCTCTCTCAAATAAATAAATAAAATCTTAAAAAAAATAAAATAAAATATACAACATGATGATTTTTTACACACGTAAATTGTGAAAGACATACCCCACTGAGTTAAGTAACACATTTGCGGAAGACTGTTTTAAACAGAGAATTCAAACTAGGGTTTGAGAATAGTGTTCTCATGAATTTCAAGCTTATAGCTTTAGGGAAGGATTGGTGTAACTACATAAAATGATGGTAGTATAAGTAAACATATATTTATTAATTGGTGTTTTATTAAAAATAGGTATCCTTACATCTTCACTCATACATTTGTTTATTTTTCCATTTATTTTCATTATGGACTCATGAATTTTTATTTTATTCAGTGGATTATAGTATCACACTGCAAGAGTTTGAATTGTTTTTTTTTATTTGGTAACTAATGACATGGCTCATCTTTTCTTGTATTCATTGGCAATTTGGATATCTTCTGTTATGACAAGCCTGTTCATGTTTTGTGTACTTTCTTTTTATTTTTGTGGTTTGCCTTTTTACTCCTTTTTTTAATGTATTTCCTATGCTGTACTTTTATCTCCATGACTTGTTTATTTTATAACTGGAACTTTGTGCTTGTTAATCCCCTTTATTTATTTCTCCCATCCCCAACAACATCCCCTCTGGCAATTACCAGTTCATTTTCTGTATTTTAAACTCTATTCTTTTATTTTTGTTTTGTTTTTCTTTGTTTTGTTTTTGATTTTTGAATTCTATATATAACTAAAATCATATGGCATTTGTCTTTCTCTGACTTATTTCTCTTAGCATAACACCCTCTAGGTCCATTCGTGTTGTCACAAATTGCAAGATCTCATTTTTTTTAAATGACCAAGTAACATATAATTTTATATATATATACATATATATATATATATATATACACATATACCATATCTTTTTTTAATCCATTTATCTGTCAGTGGACACTTGGGTTGCTTGCCTACCTTGCTATTATAAATAATTTGCAATAAATATAAGGGCCATATATTTTTCCAAAAACTGGAAAGTTTAAAAGCAAGTCCAAGTTAAGCACTGTGTTTTTAGCAGTTAAAAGTTTAAATTTTAAAAATCACAATAAAAACCAGAAATTATAGATGAATAAAAAAGAAAATACAACATAAAACTTATAGAGTGCAATAAAACCAATAAACAGAGGGAAGTTTATAGCCATAAATGCCTACACTAAAAAAGTAAAATATCAAATTAATAATCTCACTTTATAATCTAAGGGTTTAGAAAATGAAAATAGGGACGCCTGGGTGGCTCAGTTGGTTAAGTGGCTGCCTTCAGCTCAGGTCATGATCCTAGCGTCCTGGGATCAAGTCCCACATCGGGCTCCTTGCTCGGCAGGGAGCCTGCTTCTCCCTCTGCCTCTGCCTGCCACTCTGTATGCCTGTGCTTGCTCTCTCTCTCTTCCTCTCTCTCTGACAAATAAATAAATTTTAAAAAAATGAAAATAATAAACTACTAGAAGCAGGAAAAATATTATTAAAAATAAATAAGAGAATAGGAAAGCAATAGAGAATCAATGAAAAATAAGTTTATATTTAAAAATATATACCAACAAATTTGGCAAACACTGAGCTAAATTCACTAAGAAAATAGAGATTCAATTAACTAAAAAAATGAGGTTTTAATACCAACTTTACAGAAATAAAAAGGATTTTAAGGTAATATTATGACTAATTGTGTACCAACAAATTAGAAAACCTAGATCAAATTAATAAACTCCAAGAAGCACACAAATTACTAAAACTAACTCAAGAAGGTAATGTTTGGACAGACCTATAATATGTGAAGATATGGAATCAGTATATTTTTTTAAAAAATCACAACAAAGAAAAGTCCAGGTTTAGTTGGCTTTATTGGTGGATTCTACTAAGCACAAGAAAGAATTAACATCAACCAGTCTTAA
The DNA here is from genome assembly GCA_004024625.1 of Mellivora capensis. Lineage (NCBI taxonomy): Eukaryota > Metazoa > Chordata > Mammalia > Carnivora > Mustelidae > Mellivora > Mellivora capensis. The sequence continues at coordinate 26,273 of PISX010020446.1, read as the reverse complement.
ACTTTCCAAATAATAGAGGAGGAAGTACTTCATAACTTATCCTATGAAGCCAGTATTCCTCTACCATCAAAAACAGACAAAAGCCGCACACACAAATACAAAATCTACTGACCAATATCCCTTAAGAACATAGATGTGAAAAAACTCAAAACCATACTAGCCAATCAAATTCAATTACATGTTTAATAGATTGTGCATGATGACTAATTACAATTTATCCCAGAAATATATAAATGGTTCAACTTAAGAAGTACTATCAACAAAATATATCATTTTAATAAAATTAAACAAAAAAAACCCTTGATGTTTCAACTGACACCCAAAGAATACTTTACAAAATACAAGACCCTTTCATTATAAAAACATTCATTAAAGTAGGAAAAGAATGGAACTTCCACAACATGATAAAGGACATTTTTTTTAGAAACCTACAGGTAACATTATGATCAATGGCTAAAAAATAAAAGTCATTCCACTAAGTTCAGGAACAAGAAAAGAATGCTGACTTTCAACATTTCCATTTAAAATAGCACTGGGAATTCTAGCTAGAGCAATTAGGCAAGCAAGAAAAATAAAAGCCATCCACATTTGAAAGTATAAATGAAAATATCTCTAATGACAAGAAGGCATGTTTCTATATATAGGAAATCCCAAAGAATCAAAAAAAAATTACAAATTAAAAAACAAACAAACCCAGGGGTGCCTGAGGTATGCAGTCAGTTGAACACCGAACTTTTGGATTTGGCTCAGGTCATGTCGGGGTTATGAGATCCAGACCTGTGTTGGGCTTTGCACTCAGTGCAGAATCTGCTCGAGATTCTCCCTACCTTTCCCTCTGCCCCTGCTGCTTGTGCTCTCTCTCACTCTCTGAAATAAATAAATCTTAAAAAATATATAACATGGAGGACATTAGGAGAAGGAAAGGAAAAGTGAATTAGGGTAAATTGGAGAGGGAGCTGAAGCATGAGAAACTGTGGACTCTGAGTAACAAACTGAGGGTTTGGGAGGGAAGAGAAGTGAGAGGATGGGTGAGCCTGCTGGTGAGTATTAAGGAGGGCACGTATTGCATGGAGCACTGAGTGTGGTGAATAAACAATGAATCTTGGAACGCTGAAAAAATCAAATAAAATAAATAAATAAACCAGAAAAACTACTAGACTTAAATGAATTCTGTAGTTACAATTCTGTAGTTAATTAAGTTAATTCTGTTAATTAATTTAATTTAATTTAATTTAATTAATTAAATGAATTCTGTAGTTAATTAAGGAGTGCACTTGTCATCATGAGCACTGGGTGATGTATGGAAGTGTTGAATCACTATATTTTACACGTGAAACTAATATAGCACTGTGTGTTAACTAACTAGAATTAAAATAACTTTAAAAAGGAAAAAAAAACATAAAAATCTGTTGTATTTTTAAATGCCACAATGCCACAAAATTTTAAATGCCACAACTTACTAAAAAGGAAAGTAAAAAAAAATTTTATTTACAATATCATCCAGAATAATAAAAATACCTAGAATTAAATTTAACTAAGGAGGCCAAAATTATATATTCATTGAAAATTATAGTACAGTGCGGAAAGAAATTAAAGAAGTCCTAAATAAATGGAAAAAACAATTCTGTATCATGAATTGGAAAACTAGATACTGTTAAGATGTCAATAACTACCCCCAAAAAACTACAGATGTGATGCAATCTCTTTTAAAAATGCATAAACAATGAATTCTGGAACACTGAAAAGAAATAAAATGGAAAAAAAAATTCAATGGCCATTTTAGCAGAAATGGAAATGCTTATCCACAAATTGAAATGAAATTACAAGTGATATTAAACCACGCCCTTGGGCTTTCTCAGCAATAGGAATTGATAAAAGGTGGACAGGGAGTTCCAGGCAAGGCTTTTTTGGAGTTTATGCTCAAGCGCAAGGGAGATAGCACAAAGGAAAGAATCTTCATGTTGACTCTCCTAGGAGAAATTGAGGAACATTTTAAAGAGGCTTAGGTGGGGGGTGCCTGGGGGGCTCAGTTGGTTAAGCAACTACCTTTGGATCAGGTCATGATCCCGGAGTCCTGGGATTGAGAACCACATCGGGTTTCCAGCTCCATGGGGAGTCTGCTTCTCTCTCTGACCTTCTCGCCTCTCATGCTCACTCTTTCTCTCTCTCTCTCTCTCTCTCTCAAATAAGTAAACAAAATCTCTAAAAAAAAAAAAAAAAAGAGGCTTAGGTGGGATAAGGGTTAGGGTTAGCATCTTCCTTCAGTTCAGGTCATGATCCCATGGTCCTGGGATCAAGTCCTGCATCAGGCTCCTTGCTCAGCAGGAAGTCTGCTTCTCCCTCTACCTGCTGCTCCTACTGCTTGACCTCTCTCTGACAAATAAATAAATAGAATCTTAAAAAAAAAGGTGATGTTTAAGCATGTAGAGGCTGGGATTTATTGGTACCCACGCACTTAAAGACCATGCTTCTTCATATATCACATATTTAATTAGCATGTTAAATCTCCATCCTTGGGTGTGATTTTTATTATTTTAATGAGGAAGAAAGTCAGTAAAAGGTCAGCATTGGGGTTTATCTTGGTGCACATTGGTTTGGTTCAGTCTTGGCCTGTCTTCCTAATCAGATCTTTCCTTTTGGTAAGAATCCTGCCTCCACATTCCTGCAAATAAGCTACTCAAGGGGAAAACACTTTCAGTTATCTTACAAGATATAAAACTCAAGAGGCAGTGTTTCAGCTATCAAAGAACAGTGGATTTTGTGGTCAGCTTTGAGGGTACCTGAGTCCAGTCCCTGCTCTGTCTCACAAGGGACCCAAATATTCAAAATAATGTCTCAAAAGAAAAACAAAGGTCTTACATTTCCTCATTTCAAAACTTACTATGAAGTCACAATAATCAAGAGTGTGATACAGATATAAGGATAGATGCATAGATCAGTGAAATAAATTAAGAGTCCAGAAATAAATCCAAACACCTCTGGTCAATTGATTTTCAGCAAGGGTGTCAAAATCACCCAATGAAGAAACATAATGTTCTCTTTAACAAACAGTTCTGAGACAACAGGATATCCACATACAAAAGTACAAAGTGAGACCTGTCTTTCACATCATATTAAAAAAAACTCAAAATGGATCAATTAAATAAATATCAGAGCTAAAACCATAACACCCCTAGAAGAAAATATAGCGGTAAATCTTTATGACTTTGGATTTTGTAATGGCTTCTTAGATATAACACCAAAAGTATAAGAACCAACAAAAATAGATAAATTTTATTTCATCAAAAGTAAATATATTTGAGCATCAAAGGACACTACCAAGAAAGTGAAAAGACGACCTATAAAATGGAAGAAAATATTTCCAAATCATATATTTGGTAAAGTTCTAGTATACAGAATATATAAAGGAATGTTATAACTCATCAGTGGAAAAGAAAATAGCTCAGTTTAAAAATGGGAAAAAACATTTGAATATACATTTCTCCATAAAGGATGTTTAAACAGTAATATACAGATGGAAAGATATGCATCCTCATCAGCAGAGAAATGTAATTCAGCATAAAAGGTATCATTTCATGCCTATAAGAATGGCTAAATAATATTTAGTTTAAAAAAAAGAAAATCACGGTTATTAGTGAGAAACGGGAACCCTTATATTTTACTGGTGGGAATGTAAAATTCTTTGGTTACTATGGAAAACATTTGGTGGTTCCTCAAAAAATTAAACATAACATTATCATATAATCTAACAATTACACTACCAACCGTATACTCAGAAGAGTTGAAAACAGGTACATGAGAAATATTTGCACATGAATGTTCCTAGTAGCATTATGCAAAAGAAAAAAAATAGTGAAAATAATCTATCAACAGATGAATAGATAAACAAATTGTGGTGTATAAATGTAATGGGAAAATATCTTGTCATAAAGAACAATGGATTACTGATACATGCTACAATATGGATGAACACTCAAAGTGTTATGCTAATTGGAAGAAGCCAGACATAAAAATGTACACATTGTATGATTCCACTTATATGAAATATCCAGAATAAGTAAATTCATGGAGATAAAACAGGTAGTTGTGAAGGGCTTAGGGGAGAGAATGGATAATAAATAACTACTTAATGGATATAAAGTTTTCCTTTGGAGTGATGAAAATGATTTGGAATTATATAAAGTGCTTGAATAACATTATGAGTGTAAGAAATACCCCTGGATTGTTCATTTTAAAATGGTTAATTTTATGTTATATTAATTTTTCCTCAATACAAAATAGCTACTGATATCCATATATAGTCATTCATGATGGAATATCTTGGGCATAATATATAAGGGAGTGGATTCAGCATTTGTCTCTCAAGATAAAACAACTGCAGGTCAGAGGAGGATGGGAGACATATGGATTCAATATACCCTTTGTGGTTCTTGAATTCTTTACTTTGTGCATAATTTATCATTATAATAAAACATTAAAACAATTTTAAAAAATAAGGGAACACATGAGTTACTCTAAAAGTCATACTAACAACACTTGCTGGTTAAATTCTTGAGATAAAAGAAAGGCTAGTAAGATAAAGTAAAAGACCATTTCTAGCAGTATTAAGAAGGTAGATGAAAGACTATGGTTGAATAAACTAAAGAAAGTTAAGGAAATGGGGATGGGATGGGAAAATGCATATTGACCACCATGGAGTATAGGAGCTTGAAGAAAGTTAAAGGATCACTTTATCCTATACCTTTTGCAGCAGAAAAATCGGGCCATAACCCAATTATGCAAAACAAAAACAAACAAAACAATAACAGTGCATCCTCACAGAACAAATACTATATAAAATATTAATTTTAGTAAACATTTTTGAGCAACTACTAGAAACAAGGCACTATGGACCATTAAGTAAAATAATCAGCGGCATTATACTAAATTAATTCATATCAGGGGTGTCTACTAGAATCAAGATATGGCAGTTGTAGTCCCAAAGTCAATTATTTTTAGAGTCATCTAATCTTACAGTTTTCTAGGAGCACAAAGGCATCTATTTTTACAAGGTAATCCAGTGGGGGGGAAAGAGTACAGATGCTAAAATTTGCCAACAAAACAGTATTCACAGTACACCATAGACATCCACAGAAATCTGTCTCTAAAGGGAACTCCAGTGAGACTGGCTCCTTTTGTAAGACAAAGATTCTTTTATAATGGGACACTACTTCATGAACATAATTAGAGTATAGAGGTTCTCTTCATATTGAGTTCACCAATTCTCTATGATTAAAACTTTTTTTTTTTTTTTACTATGTGCTTACTTCTGTGCAATATAAGGAGAAGCTTTCTCTGTTTCCAAAAGTGAACATCTTACACCTACAAACAAAAACCATTCAGCATTCACCCAGAGTAATGATAAATTGTTCAACCTCACTGTTTGGTGAGAAAAGTCTATGTTAGAGCCTGAACAAATTAACCAACCTTAATTTATAAAGAGGAGACCCTACCAACAACAGAGACTGTGAATGAGCAAGAGACTTTAGAACTAAATGAAGAAAAAAAGCACACAATTGGAATATTTCAAAAGGATTAATTTTCAGCTTGGATAATATCCGTCCAAAGATTTTTACCTTACAAATTAATAGTATAAAAGTCCCAGGCTGTGGTAACTCTGATTCAGAGCTATTTTGTATTTACTATATAGAATGTGACAGGGATCTGAAATAGTTCTATAACACAGAAAGTAATTAGAAAACTTGATAATTTTACCACTGAGAAGAATGAACTGAAATCAACCTTCACTTTAATTATGTATAAAGAAGAAGTATAATTACTGCATAGACAGTAATTAGGAAAAATAAAAGTACTTTTCTTTGTTATCTAGTAGATAGCAAGCTAGCTTGTTTAATCTGTTCACCTCTTGTATAATAAATATAACAAATTAGTTACTGCAATGCCATCAAAATCTCACTCCATAGTAAAAGTTTAGAAAAAAATAATAATTTTCCCTAATGTAATAATATAATTTTTTCTCTGTTTCTATGAAGCCTAACCAGGTAAATTTAAGGAATTTCCTTATAATTCTTCTCCATTTATTAAGATAAGGGCATCTCAGCAAAGTCACAAATACATCAATCGAGGCACAAAAACATTAAAGCCATTAGAGTAATATTATGTTTGTTTCAACCTGATTTAAATTTATTGACTATTTCCTTTATAATGTTAAAGAAATGGGATTTCTCTGGATTTTAGATATTAATATGTACCATGGACATTTGGGCTGTGTCTACATATTCAATAGCAATATTACATTCACAGAAATTTGGGCTGACCCAATCAGCTGCAGCATGCATACACAGCAGCAGAGTTGGCAGACACCCAGTGCTCTAACCTGCTCCTATCACAGGCTAGTCTGTTGAGCTGGAAGTTAAAGCCAAGTTGCTGAGCCACCATACTTGAGGCTGAAAAATCCTACACTGGTTTGTGAAACAACTAGAAATCTGGATATCCACATCAAGGGTGATGTTGTGTGCAAGGGAAACTGCAGGAGGCCTTTCTGAGAGTTAAGTATTCCAACTGTCAAGCCATTGCCATCTAAAATCCTAGGACAGGTGGCCATATCCAGTAATTTCACATTTCATCGGCGAGCCTGCTCTTTAACTCAAGGCAGCCAAGAGATGATGGTCTAGTTGGGCAGAAAAGATGCAAAGGAACAGAGTTCTTCATCTCCTACCACTGTAAATGTTTGGATGTGCTAAAATCATGTTGTTTTCATCTAATGCCTTTCACCCATGTCCCTAATCCCTCTAGATTATGACAAATGACAAGTCCACCGTTCAAGAAGGACTACTTTGAGACAATGAGCTGCCTAATACTATTTCATTCTTCACAGTTCCTCATGACTTGTCTCATATTTTAAGCACTATACAAAATAAATCTGCATCATGTGATTATTAGAGTCACTGACTTAGAGTCACTGACAGAAATAGACTAGCACATAATAAGGACTCTAATAAGTTTCATAGTAATTAGATGAACTGACAGCTAGATTAATCTTTCTCCAAATTAGGACCAAAAGGTTTGTAAAGGGGGAAAAATGAAAAAGTCTCCAAACATTTTGAGATTAAGGGAAGAGTTTCCCATTCTTGATACAGTCTCCTATCTATGACATTTTAAAAAAAATTATAAAAAGGGAAAATAAAGAAAGAAAAGGAGGTTATTAGAACATTGAACAGTATGAGAGAACAAAAGGAAGCATGAGGGTAATGCAGGTGGCTAGAATCAGTAAAAACCACAGTGGATACTATCCTGTGACTGAATATGTTATAACCACCTGTAATCTTAAAAGAGACACTAAGGAAGATTAGTGACTTAATCATGTAAATGTGGGGTTTCTTAATAACTTATTGGAGAAAAGGGATGTATTTATTGCCATATGAGGCAAGTTTAAACAAAAAAAAGGAAGCTGAAAAGTAAAACTCTGAAATCTAAAATTATACACTATTCCCTCCCCATGGGTGGTAGGAAAAAAACAGAAATATTAATAGAGAGTAAAATCACAAAATCTTCAGGAAACTAAGAACTTGTCAAAGTAGCCAATGAATACTCAGAAAGGCCACTCAGTCAGATAGAATTTTACAGATTCAGGCTGGAAACAAAGATATTTTGGAACAAAGCTGGCAGAGGTGAAACCAACTCTAGATATGGGCAAGGGATCATATACCATATATTTCCTAAAATTACAGGCAGAATGAGTGGTCTGAGAAAGAAAAGTTTGATGAGAGAATTACAAGTAGGGGGATCAAATAAAGGGACTCAACTCTTCTTATTTTGTGAATTTTTTTCTGATCCAAAGAAATGTATTTATAATACCAGCTTGTGGGCTCAGGAAAATTAAAAGGGAGGTGCAAACATAAATGTTACCACATAAGTTTTTCTTTGGCAGGATATATTGAAATATTGCAGGTAGAAAAATCACAAAACAAATCAGTGTGTCTAAGGTTTAAGGTCATGTGGCTTCCTATGTACTCATTCATCCGTAACTTATTCTCTCATGCTTACACCTATCACTTCTTAATTCTGAGTCTTATTCCCCAATGTATAGAATTGATCACGATCTCATATTAAGTTGATCCTCTACTAGTGGAGATAGATGAATGGTTCATTGAACTATTTGGAGAAATGCCAAAGATATGTAATGAAAAAGCAGGTTTAGAATTTCATATATAAATAGCTGGAGCATAAAACAAAGTGTATGTCTCCTGGATTCTAGACTGAAGTTCATGTTTTCATGTAAAATGGGACAATTTACATATAGAATGGTACCACGAATGACCCCAAACCTAAATACACACACACACACACACAAACATTAAGAGAACTGTGTTCATTTCACTCCTGCAAAAAAAAAGGCATCAACAAGTATAATTATAAGAAAATGTGAAATTAATAAGAACATTAATTTTACATTTTAAGATCCAACAGAACTTCTTTTTCACCTGGATTTGTGTCAACTCCAAGGTGAAGAAAATTATATATCTCTGATAATAGGAGTGTTATATGGAAAAGTAAAAATGATTATGTGATATACATACATAAACCTAAGCGTTATACATGAAAATATTACTGATAATTGAAAGTTCATTAATAATGGTCATAGCTTTCTTACACCACAGGTTGCTTTTAACAAATATAATTAGAGAGGTGGGGGGAAGAAGTGCCTAAAACAGTTCCTTATTGAAGGGTCTATTGTTCAGTAATTGTGTTTTCCATGTGGGAATTTTTTTCCAGCTTTATTGAGATAAATCTTTCATAAAACATTGTGTAAGTTTAGATGTACAACCTATTGATTTGATATAGTTTTATATTGCAGAATGATTACCATCATAGCATTAGGTACCACCTTCATCATGTTCAGTAATGACCATTTCTTTTTTTTTGTGATGAGAACATTTAAGATCTACTGTCTTATATACTTTTTTTTAAAATTTGAAATAATTTTGAAATAATTCCAAGATTACAGGAAAGTATCAAGAGAATACTACAAAGAACACCTACATATATTTTATCTAGATTTTCCAAATTTAGAATTTTTGCTTTATTTACAACCTTTCTCTATTATTTATCTATCTATACATCATCCGTCTTCCATCATCTATCATCTACCTAATTTATCATTTATCTGCATCCACAGTCAGAATACTACATAATGCTCTATCCTCACTTTATCAATATGTTACAACTAGAAGCACACAATGACACTCTGTGCTTTATTATTAATTTTGGGTACCAGGTCAAGACATTGTCAGGTTTCCCCACTGTATAGTTACTAGCTTTTCCTTTGCAAGTAATAGGTCTTTGTAGAGACACTTCAAGGCCATGCCATTACACTGCTCCTTGTCAATCTTTCACCCTTCTTCCCTGGATTTGACACCCACTGATGACTCTGGCCTGAACCAATCTTTAAGATAATGGTTATACAATAGTGATTTTTTCCCCAACACTACTATTTCCTTCACATCTACTGTAAGAAGAACTTTCCCACCTCTCTTAATTTATGTATTTATTATCTATTTATGATCAGCATGAACTCATAGACTCCTATTAAAAAATAAATGAGTAGGTTATATTATATTCCTCCAATTCTCCTAGATCTGACCAATGGGAAACCCTTCAAATTATATTTTTTATATGCCATCATCATTTTTTGAATACTTTCTCTGATTACTAGCACAAGATGTTCTAGGATCATCTTGTGCTTTATTTGCTGTCAATCCAGGCATAGACATTTCTTCAAAGAGCTGTGCTCCTATTAGTGGGGATTGATAGTTAGAAATGAAAATCTGGGAGACAAGTTGGCAGGGAAGTAGGAGGAGGCTCCTTTTCAACCTGTCCCCTACAGCGAGCTGATTACCTACCAAGGAACTCGGATCACCCATGAAATCAGCCTGAGATCAGAATTATACACGTCTGGATCTCTATGGGGGCAGAAGATGCCAGTGGGCAGAGAAAGTGGAGTGGGAACATTGGACTAATATCAGAAGATAAACAAAAGGGGGAGGGAGCCACCAGAGGCGACTCATTGGAAAGTAATACCCCAATACAAGAGTGCCCTGTATCTGGGGAACAGCATTAACTTGGAGTCTGGTTGAAAGCACTCAAAAAGAGCAAAGGATCACTGGGGGAAATTGAGGGAATCGGGGTGGTTAGGGACAGGGGCAAAGTCCCCGGACTTGGGACAGCTAACCTGGCACTAAGCCAGAGAGAGTGCGGCGGAGAAACCAGGTCTTGGACCCTGAGCCGCCACCGCACCTGAGAACGCCTGGGGTCCAGTGATGAGCTGGGATCATCGCCAGCTGGCAGAAACATAGCCTTTTTGCACTCTTCTATGGGAGTGCCATGCCAAGCTATCAGAGGCTGAGATGCTCGTGCCCCACATTCTCCCCTGAGAGAGGTGCTCGCAGGCATCAGCCCGGCGCTCTCGGTGCTCTCAGACCCGGAAAGACCAGGCACTCCCAGCCCTGGCCAGTGGGAAAATCTCTATGTGTGACTGCTGCTTGGAACCTCTGTCACTGCTGTTGTGGTTTTGGGTACAAAGCAGGAGTTTCTGTGTCCCCAAGGACCGCGACTTGGAACTTGCTCTGCCAGCGGCCAAGGGGGAACTTATGTGCTCTGCAGTACCAGGAGGGGAGCAGACTGAGGCTTCTCTCTGAGAGGGAGGACTGGGTGCAGTCTGTTTTCCTCTAAACCTCCAAAAACCATCAAGAGCTGCCAAGGGGAAAGAAAACAAATGAACAAACATAAAAACCTGCAGAGAACAAAAGCCTGAAACACCAGTTTCCTCAGAGCCCACAAACTTGAGGGGGGCGGGAGGACTTAGGGAACACTGCCTGAAAACCCACGCGGTGGGCCCCTCCCCCAGAAAACCAACCAGGAAAAAAAAGAGAGAGAAAAAAAGTACAACAAAAGAACAATGACCACTACTTCATAGATACAACTTTTATTTTTATTCGTTCCCACAATCCTGGTTCATTCTTTTTTAAAATATAGACAATTTTTTAACCTATTTACCATCACAGTAAATGTCCAGTACATCAAATTTCATAATAACCTTTTAACCTGAACTTTTTGTTACATATACCCGTGTTTTTCTTTGCTTTTCTATTTTGTAATTTCTTTTAAATGTTAGCTTAGTTTAGTTTACTTTATTCCTATTTTGTATTTTTATTTTTTAATATTCATCTAGAGTTAAACTTAAAGGTAATCCCCTTTCTCAATCAGTGCTACCCCTATAGGTAAACCAATTTTTAATCCCCCTTTATCTTAGGAAAGTTGAGTCCTTTAACAAAGATATCAAGATACATCCAGGAAGAATCAAAATAACCTTCCTCGCCCACACTGAGAATTTATAACCACTCTCTCACCTTTTTCTCCTGCCAATGTTTCTGTGAATTTGTGTTTGTCCTGATAGTATATAAATCTTATACTTGGGGTTCTTTTTCACGAGGTTCTTTTCTTTTTTTTCTTTCTTTTTTTTTTCCATATATATATATATTTTTTTCCTTTCTCTTGTCATATACTTTTATCAGTCTTTTTGTTTGTCTATTTTTGTTTGTATAATTCATAAATTTACCTTGGGGCCCATTTGGACTGAGCCTTCTCTTTTATCTTCCTTTTTTTTCCCCCTGTCTCTTGTTCTCTCTCTCGTTTTTTCTTTTTTCTTTCATTTGCGTGGGGACTCCTGATTGTTCAGAAGCATTCCAGTGTGCACCTTGACTGCACCACGGTCGATACATCCAGCTACATCCGTTCAGCCATCTCTCACCCAAATGACAAGGAGGAGGAATGCCCAACTGAAGAAAAATTCAGAGGATGGGCCTTCTGCAACAGAGCTAATGGCTACCGACATAGATAATATGTTGGAAAGGGAATTCAGGCTAACAATTATCCAGGCAATAGCTAGGTTGGAGAAAGCCATGGATGATGAAATGGAATTGAAAAGGGCAGAACTGAAAGCCACCAGGGATGATATTCACAATGTTAGGGCAGAACTGAAAGCAACCAGGAATGATGTTCACAAGGCTCTCAATGAGTTCCAATCTAATATAACTTCTCTAAAAGATAGGGTAACTGAGACAGAAGATAAAATTAGTGATCTGGAGGAAAAACAGATAGAGAGAAAGGATCAGGAGGAAGGCTGGAACAAACAGCTTAGAAGCCACGAAAGCAGAATCAGGGATATAAATGATACCATGAAACGCTCCAATGTCAGTATTGGAATCCCTGAAGGGGAGGAGAAAGAAAGAAGTCTAGAAGATATAGTGGAACACGTTATCCAAGAAAATTTTCCAAATATCTTGAATGGAACCAGCATTCATGTACTAGAGGCAGAACGGTTTCCCCCCAAGATTATAGATTCTCCAAAGACCTCGAGACACCTAGTAGCAATAATGAAGAATCATAATTGCAGGCAAGCACTCTTGAAGACAGTTAGGACAAAGAAGCTCCTTACATACAGAGAAAAGCCCATCAGAATAATGTCAGACCTGTCCACAGAAACCTGGAAGCCGGAAAGGGCTGGCAAGATATATTCAGGGCACTAAATGAGAAGAACATACTACCAAGAATACTCTATGCAGCAAGACTGACATTCAAAACGGATGGAGAGATAAAGAGTTTCCAAGACAGGCAAGGCTTAAAAGAGTATGCAACCACCAAGCCGACAATGCAGGAAATACTAACCGGGGTTCTATAAAAGAGGAAAAATCCTAAGAATATAAGTGAACAGAAATATAGAGAAAATCTACAGAAAGAAAGACCTCAAAGGTAACACAATGTCAATAAAAACATATTTAGCAATAATCACTCTCAATCTCAATGGCCTAAATGCACCCAAAAATGACACAGTGATGCAGATTGGATAAAATGACAGGACCCATCCATATTTTGTCTACAAGAGACCCATTCTGAACCTAAGGATACACCCAGACTGAAAGTGAAGGGATGGAGAAGCATCTTTCATGCCAATGGGCCTCAAAAGAAGGCCAGGGTAGCATTTCTCATATCAGATAAATTAGATTTTAAACTAAAGACTGTAGTCAGAGGTACAGAAGGACACTACATCATTGTTAAAGGGACTATCCACCAAAATGATCTAACAATTGTAAATATTTATGCCCCCAATATGGGACCAGCCAATTACATAAGAAAACTATTAATCAAGATAAAGAATCATATTCATATGAATACATTGATAGTAGGAGATCTCAACACGCCTCTCTCAGTAATAGACAGATCATCCAAGCAGAAAATCAATAAAGAAACACAAGCATTGAATGACACATTGGACCAGATGGACCTCATAGATATATACAGAACATTCCACCCTAAAACAACAGAATACTCATTCTTCTCAAGTGCACATGGAACCTTCTCCAGAATAGACCACATACTGGTTACAAATCAACCAATACCAAAAGACTGAGATTATTCCCTGCATATTCTCAGATCACAATGCTTTGAAACTGGAGCTCAATCACAAGGACAAGTTTGGAAGGATCTCAAACACCTGGAAACTAAAGACTACCTTGCTTAAGAATGTTTGGATCAACCAGGAGATCAAAGAGGAACTTAAACAATTCATGGAAACCAATGAGAATGAAGACACTTCATTCCAAAACCTATGGGATACAGCAAAGGCGGTCCTAAGGGGGAAATATATAGCCATCCAAGCCTCCCTCAAAAAAATTGAAAAATCCAGAATACAACAGCTGTCTCTACACTTTAAAGAACTGGAGAATCAACAACAAATCAAACCAACTCCACACATAAGAAGGGAAATAACCAAGATTAGAGCAGAGATGAACGAGGTAGAAACTAGAGATACAGTAGAAGGTATCAATGAAACTAGAAGCTGGTTTTTTGAAAGAATCAATAAGATCGATAAACCATTGGCCCCACTAATCCAAAAGAAAAGAGAGAAAGCTCAAATTAATAAAATTATGAATGAAAAGGGAGAGATCACAACTAACACCAAGGAAGTAGAAACAATTATCAGAAGTTATTATCAGCAGCTATATGCCAATAAGTTAAGCAACCTAGAGGAAATGGATGCGTTCCTGGAAAACTATAAACTCCCAAAATTGAAACAGGAAGAAATTGACAACCTGAATAGACTGATATCTAGTAACGAGATGGAAGCAGTGATCAAAAGCCTCCCAAAAAACAAGAGACCTGGACATGACGGATTCCCTGGGGAATTCTACCAAACTCTTAAAGAAGAAATAACACCTATTCTCCTGAAGCTGTTTCAAAAAATTGAAGCTGAAGGAAAACTTCCAGACTCTTTTTATGAAGCCAGGATTACCCTGATCCCCAAACCAGGCAAAGACCACACCAGAAATCAAAATTCAGACCCATATCACTGATGAATATGGATGCTAAGTTTCTCAACAAGATCCCAGAAAACAGGATCCCACAGCACATTTAAAAGATTATCCACCATGACCAGGTGGGATTCATCCCTGGGTTACAAGGATGGTTCAACATTCGCAAATCAATCAATGTGATAGAACAAATCAATAAGAGAAGAGAGAAGAACCACATGGTCCTCTCAATGGATGCATAAAAAGCATTTGACAGAATCCAGCATCTGTTCCTAATAAAACGCTTCAAAGTATAGGGATAGAGGGAACATTTCTGAACTTCATAAAATCTATCTATGAAAGACCCACAGCAAACATCATCCTCAATGGGAAGAAGCTCACAGCTTTCCCGTTGAGATCAGGAACATGACAAGGATGCCCACTGTCACCACTCTTGTTCACCATAGTATTAGAAGTCCTAGCAACAGCAATCAGACAACAAAGAGAAATAAAAGGTATCCAAATTGGCAATGAAGAAGTCAAACTCTCTCTCTTCGCAAATGACATGATACTTTACATGGAAAACCCAAAAGACTCCACCCCCAAACTACGAGAACTCATACAGCAATTCAGTAATGTGGCAGGATACAAAGTCAATGTACGGAATCAGTGGATTTCTTATACACTAACAATGAAAATACAGAAAGGGAAATTAGAGAATCCATTCCATTTACTATAGCATCAAGAACCATAAGATACCTGGGAATAAACCTAACCAAAGTGGTAAAGGATCTGTACTCGAGGAACTACAGAACACTCCTGAAAGAAATTGAAGAAGACACAAAAAGATGGAAGACCATTCCATGCTCTTGGATCGTTAGAATAAACATTGTTAAAAAGTCTATACTGCCTAGAGCAATCTATACTTTTAATGCCATCCCGATCAAAATTCCACCGGTATTTTTCAAAGAGCTGGAGCAAATAATCCTAAAATTTGTATGGAATCAGAAGAGACTCCAAATTGCAAAGAAAAGGTTAAAAAAGAAAAATAAAATTTGTGGCATCACGTTGCCTGATTTCAAGCTTTACTACAAAGCTGTGATCACCAAGACAGCATGGTACTGGCATCAAAACAGACACATAGACCAGTGGAACACAGTAGAGAGCCCAGATATGGACCCTCAAATCTATGGTCAAATAATATTCAAAAAAGCAGGAAAAAATATACAATGGAAAAAGACAGTCTGTTCAATAAATGGTGCTGGGAAGATTGGACAGCTATATGTAGAAGAATGAAACTCGACCATTCTCTTACACCGTACACAAAGATAAACTAGAAATGGATAAGAGACCTCAACATGAGACAGGAATCCATCAGAATCCTAGAGGAGAACATAGGCAGTAACCTCTTTAATATCAGCCATAGCAACTTCTTTCAAGATCAGTCTCCAAAGGCAAAGGAAACAAAAGCGAAAATGAACTTTTGGGACTTCATCAAGATCAAAGCTTCTGTACAACAAAGGAAATGGTCATCAAAACAAAGAGGCAGGGGCGCCTGGGTGGCTCAGTGGGTTAAGCTGCTGCCTTCGGCTCATGTCATGATCTCAGGGTCCTGGGATCGAGTCCTGCATCGGGCTCTCTGCTCAGCAGGGAGCCTGCTTCCTCCTCTCTCTCTGCCTGCCTCTCTATCTACTTGTGATCTCTCTCTGTCAAATAAATAAATAAAATCTTTAAAAAAGAAAAAAAAAACAAAGAGGCAGCCCACGAAATGGGAGAAGATATTTGCAAATGACAGTACAGACAAAAGGTTGATATCCAGGATCTATAAAGAACTTCACAAACTCAACACACAGAAAACAGATCATCATATCAAAAAATGGGCAGAGGATATGAACGGACACTTCTCCAGTGAAGACATACAAATGGCTATCAGACACCTGAAAAAATGTTCATCCTCACTAGCCATCATGGAGATTCAAATTATAGCCAAATTGAGATACCACCTCACTCCAGTTAGAATGGCCAAAATTAGCAAGACAGGAAACTACGTGTGTTGGAGAGGATGTGGAGAAAGGGGAACCCTCTTACACTGTTGGTGGGAATGCAAGTTGGTGCAGCCACTTTGGAGAACAGTGCGGAGATTCCTCAAGGAATTAAAAATAGAGCTTTCCTATGACCCTGCAATTGCACTACTGGGTATTTACCCCAAAGATACAGATGTGAAAAGAAGGGCCATCTGTACCCCAATGTTTATAGCAGCAATGGTCACGGTCGCCAAGCTGTGGAAAGAACCAAGATGCCCTTCCAGAGATGAATGGATAAGGAAGATGTGGTTCATGTACACTATGGAGTATTATGCCTCCTTCAGAAAGAATGAATACCCAACTTTCGTAGCAAAATGGACGGGACTGGTAGAGATTATGCTGAGGGAAATAAGTCAAGCAGAGAGAGTCAATTATCATATGGTTTCACTTATTTGTGGAGCATAACAAATAACATGGAGGACATAGGGAGATGGAGAGGAGAAGGGATTTGTGGGATATTGGAAGGGGAGGTGAACCATGAGAGACTGTGGACTCTGAAAAATAAAATGATGGGTTTTGAAGGGGCGGGGGGTGGGTGGTTAGGGGAGCCTGGTGGTGGGTTTTAGGGAGGGCACGTATTGCATGGAGCACTGGGTGTGGTGCAAAAACAATGAATACTGTTACGCTGAAAAGAAATTAAAATGTTAAAAAATGAAATCTGGGTGCTATGTGGAATATTATTGTTTTTATGCCCTTTCAACTGGCAGAGATGGAAAATCACAGGTTTATACTGATATCAACAATTCCAGTCTATCCCCACTTATTACTTGACCTTTGTAATTCAGTTGTATCTCCTTTCTTCCATAATAAAAACTCAAGCTCCTACTCCAAAATAAAGTACACATTTACATATTTGATTGATTCAACAAAACAAACTCTTTTCAGAATATCAATCTATTATCTATTATTTATCTATCTTCCTATATTTCATCTATCTACCTACTGAAAGGTGTTCAATAGTTATTTGCAATTCTGTTTGAAGTCCTTTTATCCCCTTACATTGAAAGTATATAGTCGGTGAGGGCAAGATGGTAGAGAAGTAGGAGACCCTGTTTTAACCGGTCCCCTAAAATGAATTAATTATCTACCAGAAGACTTTGAACACCCATGATCAGCCTGAGATGTAGGATTATACACTTCTGGATCTCTACAGGGGCTAAAGATGCCTGTTGAGAGGTAAAGTAAGTGGGAATCCAGCTGATATTGGAAAATAGACAGAAGGTGGAGGGAGCCACCAGAAGTGACCCATTGGAAAGTCCTACCCCAATATGAGAATGCCTTGTGATTGGGGCCCAGCATTAATTTGGAGTCTGGTTAAAAACATGCAAAAAGAGAAAATGATCTTAAGAGGCAACTGGAAGAATCAGGTGGTCACAGACACAGGCCTAAGCACACGGACCCAGGACAACCACCACCAGAAACCACCGGCACCAGAAAGCGTGCAGCAAAGTCTCCAGGGCATGGTCTCTGAGCCCCCAGCTTTTGGTGGCTTGCAGCAGCACTGGGCCAGGCGCCCTCAGAGCTTGAGAGAGTCTGATGGGTATGCCAGCTGGTGCTCTCTAGAACCACAGCCTTTTGCACTCTGCAAGCACACTGCATGACAGGGGACTAAACAACACTCCCCTCCCCAATCCGAGAGTGTTCTGTGTGGGCAATAGCCTGGGTTGCTAGGATCCACCTAGTCTGAAGACTCCCAGAGTCTGAACACTCCCAGCCAGGGCTTGAAAATCTCAGCACACTATCTCTGGTCTACCACAGTTCCAGCAAAGGCAGACACTGGAAGTGGGCTCCCTGGACAAATATCACTCACCGTTTTAGTAGCACGGGGGTGTAGAGATAAGCGGAGGTGCTTTGCGCAACTCCTGAGATGGTGGCTGGGGGTGCACACTGCCTGTGGGAGACTGAGTGGATTTTTAAGAGCATGAGTCTGTGTGTTCTTAACCACCCAGAGGGGAGCAGAATGAGACTTCTCTGAGAGGTCTAGGTGCAGTTTGTTTTCCACTAAACCCCCCAAAAGCCTCAAAAAGCCACCAAAGAACAAAACCTCCAGAGAACAAAAGCCTGAAAAACCAGTTTTAGCAGAGCCTTGCCCCTTGAAAGGGAGCAAGAAGACTCAACCCAAGTAAGACAGACTGAAAAACAATGCAGCAGGCCCCTCCCCCAGAAAGCCAGCAGAGGCTGCCTTTGAGATTGAGAGGACGATCACCACAGGGTCCCCATAAAACTGTAAAACCCCAATATCAGAGGAAAAGAAGATATTAAGCTCCTGGTTTTGCCCTAAAACCTGTACATTTCGTAGATACAACTTTTATTTTTAAATCGTTCTCACTATTCTCATTCTTTTTAATTATTTTAACCTATTTACAATTACAGCTAGAGGTTCAATACAACAAATTCCATAATAACTTTTTAACATGAACTTTTTTCATACATATACCTGTGTTTTTCTTTTCTATTCTATTTTTTTAATATACATATAGATATAAACTTCAAGGTAATCCTCTTTCCCTAATCAATACTACCCCTATATATAAACCAGTTTTAATCTCCCTTTCTCTCTGGAAAGTTGAGTCCTTTATCAGATATACCAAGATATACCCAGGAAGAATCAAAATAAACTTCCTTACCCACATTGAGGATTTATAACCACCCTCCCATCTTTTTCTTCTGTCAATGTTTCTGTGTATTTGTTTTTGTTCTGGTATTATATAAATCTTATCCTTGGGGTTCATGTTCGCTGGGCTCCTTTTTTTTTTTTTTCTTGTCATTTACTTTTGTCGGTCTTTTAGTTTCTCCATTTTTGTTTGTATACCTTATAAATCTTACCTTTGGGGCCCATTCTGGCTGGGTCTTCTCTTTTTTTTTTCCCTGTCTCTCTCTTTCTCTATCTCTCTCTTCTTTTCTTTTTTCTTTCTTTTTGGTGGTGACTTATGATTGCTTAGTAGCATTCTAAGGTGCATCTTGCCTGGATTGTGGTTGACATACTCAGCTACACAACCCCTCAACCACCTCTCACCAAAAAGATTAGGAGGAGGAAAGCCCAACAGAGGAAAAATTCAGAGACAGTGTTGTCTCTATCAGAGATATTGGATATGGACATAAACAGTATGCTAAAAAGGGAATTCTGGGTAACAATTATCCAGGCAATGGCTAGGTTGGAGAAAACCTGGAATCTATTAAGGCAGAAGTGAAAGCCACCCAGGAAGATGTTAAAAATGCTATCAATGAGATCCAATCTAATATAAATTCTCTAACAGTAAGGATAATCAAGGCAGAAGATAGAATTAGTGATTTGGAGGACAAACTGATAGAGAAAAAGGATCAGGAGAAGGCCTGGAACAAACAGCTTGGAAGCCATGAAAGCAGAATTAAGGAAATAAATGGTGTCATGAAACGTTCCAACATCAGAATTATAGGGATCTCTGAGGGGGAGGAGAAAGAAAGACTAGAAGATATAGTTGAACAAATTCTCCATGAAAATTTTCCCAGTCTGGTGACTGGAACAAACGTTCATGTCCTAGAGGCAGAAAGGTCACCCCCCAAGATCATAGAATCTAGAAAGACCTTGAGAAACCTGATTATGAAAATGATGAATAATAATTTTACACAGGAGGTCTTGAAAGCACTTAGGGAGAAGAAATTCCTTACCTACAGAGGAAGGTCCATCAGAATAATGTCAGACCTGTCCACAAAAACCTGGCAAACCAGAAAGGGATGGCAAGACATATCCAGGGACCAAAGGAGAAGAACAGGCAGCCAAGAATACTTTATTCACCAAGGCTGACATTCAGAATGGATGGAGAGATAAAGAGCTTCCAAGACCGGCAAGATTGAAAAGAGAATGTGACCACCAAGCCAGCACTACAAGAAATATTGAAGGGGGATCTATAAAAGAGGAAAAAACTCAAGAATATCATTGAACAGAAATCTATGGAGACATCTATAGAAACAAAGACTTCACAGGTAACACAATGTCAATAAAAACATATCTCTCATAATCACTCTCAACGTGAATGGCCTAAATGTGTCCATAAAATGCCATAGGATTGCAGATTGGATAAAATGACAGGATCCATACATATGTTGTTTACAAGACACACATTTTGAACCTAAGGATACATTCAGACTGAAAGTGAAGGGATTGAGAAGTATCTTTCATGTCAATGGGCCTCAAATGACGGCTGGGGTAGCGAATCTCATGTCAGATAACTAGATTTTAAACTAAAGACTGTAGTCAGAGATATAGAAGGACACTACATCATTCTTAAATGGTCTATCCACCATGAAGATCTAACTATTTTAAATATTTATGCACCCAATATGGGAACAGCCAACTACATAAGACAACTGTTCATCAAGATAAAGAGTCATACTGATATGAATACATTAATAGTAGGAGGTCTCAACATGCCACTGTCAGTAATAGACAGATCATTCAAGCAGAAAATCAATAAAGAAACAAGAGCATTGAATGACACATTGGACCAGATGGACCTCATAGATATATACAGAACATTCCACCCTCAAACAAGTGAACACTCATTCTTCTCAAGTGCACATGCAACTTTCTCCAGAATAGACCACATACTGGGTCACAAATCAAGGCTCAACTGATACCAAAAGATTGAGATTATTCCCTGCATATTCTCAGACCCCAATGCTTTGAAACTGAAACTAAATCACAAGAAAAAGTTTGGAAGGAATTCAAACACCTGGAAGCTAAAGACCACCTTGGTTAAGAATGTTTGTATCAACCAGGAAATCAAAGAAGAACTTAAACAATTCATAGAAACCAATAAGAATGAAGACACATGGGTCCAAAACCAATGGAATACAGCAAAGGGGGTCCTAAGGGGAAATACATAGCCATCCAAGCTTCCCTCAAAATAACTGAAAAATCGATAATACACCAGCTCTCTTTACACCTTAAAGAACTGGGGAATAAACAAATTAAGCCAACCCTACACACAAGAAGGGAAATAATCAAAATTACAGCAGAGATCAATGAGATAGAAACTTGAGATACAGTAGCATCAACAAAACTAGAAGCTGGTTTTTTGAAAGAATCAATAAGATCGATAAACCACTGGCCAAACTAATCCAAAAGAAAAGAGAGAGGACCCAAATTAATAAAATTATGAATGAAAAGGGAGAGATCACGACTAACACCAAGGAAATAGAAACAATCATTGGAAGTTATTATCAACAGTTATATGCCAATAAGTTAAGCTACCTAGAGGAAATGGATGCAACCATTCCTGAATCAGGAAGAAACTGACAACCTGAGTAGTCCAATATCTAGTAACAAGATTGAAGCAGTGATCAAAAACCTCCCAAAAAACAAGAGCCCAGGACCTGACGGATAGAGAGAACATTCCTCAACTTCATAAAATCTATCTATGAAAAACCCACAGCGAATATCATCCCCAATGGGGAAAACCTGAGAGCCTTCCCTTTGAGATTGGGAACACGACAAGGATGCCCACTCTCACCACTCTTGCTCTACATAGTACTAGTCCTAGCAACAACAATAAGACAACAAAAAGAAATAGTCTATTCAAATTGGCAAGGAAGAAGTCAAACTCTCTCTCTTCACAGATGACATGATACTGTATATGAAAAACCCAAAAGAGTCCACCCCCAAACTACTCGAACTCATACAGCAATTCAGTAATGTGGCAGGATACAATATCAATGTACAGAAATCAGTTGCTTTCTTATACACTAACAATGAAAATATAGAAGACGAAATTAGAGGATTGATTCCATTTGCTATAACACCAAGAACCATAAGATACCTGGGAATAAACCTAACCAAAGAGGTGAAGTATTTGTACTCCAGGAACTACAGAACACTCATGAAAGAAACTGAAGAAGACACAAAAAGATGGAAGGCCATTCCATGCACATGGATCAGAAGAATAGACATTGTTAAAATGTCTATACTGCCTAGAGCCATCTATACTTTCAATGCCATCCCGATCAAAATTCCACTGGCATTTTTCAAAGAGCTGGAAGAAACAATTCTAAAATTTGTATGGAACCAGAAGAGACCCTGCATTGCTATGTGAGAGAAAAAAGAAAAAAAGAAAGAGAGAGAAGAAGAAGAAGAAAGAATGAAAGAACACAAAAAGGAAGAAAGAAAAAAGAAAAAAAGAAAAAAAGAAAGAAAGAAAGAAAGAAAGAAAGAAAGAAAGAAAGAAAGAAAGAAAGAAAGAAAGAAAAGAAGGAAGGAAGAAAGGGAGGGAAGGAAGGAGGGAGGGAGGAAGGAAAGAAAATAAAACGTTTACAGAAGGAATAAATTCCTTCTCTTTATCATGGTTTTCTGTGTACAATCTTAGTTTGGCAATCACAATACCATCCATCAATTACTTGATGAATAAAATGTGTCACTTATCAACACTTCCAGAAATGCTCTGATAATCATCAGGAAAATATTTGCCAGCTATTCAAATAAAGACAGATTATTTGGATGGAAAAAGCAATCTGGCTTTCAAAACCAGCATCTGGCCCACTTAGTAATATCTTCATCTCCCTGAAATCTCAAGATTAAAGTTCTCCTGAAGTGAAGTCTCAGGTGTTCATTTTATAGCCTAGCCCAGATTCCAGCTCTTCATTTCCCAGCCGAGGATGCTACAGAGAAGAGTGTTCTCTGTAGTTTTCAGAGATCACTGGGCACTCTCACAAATAGATGTCTTTTCAACTAAGCATAAACTTCCAATTCTATTAAATTCAACCCATCTCCCATTTAGTAAAACAATAAAAGATATCATATTTTATAACACTACAGTACATAGCCTCCATACAGGCTTTGAAAGAATTTATCTAATGCTTTAATGAACTGGTTTATTTTTCATTCAAGATGTGTATAAGGAAACGCCCATGTTTCTCCTTCTTCCAGCTGCAAAGAATACTTTTCTTGGACTTGATTTGAGTGTATCTGAAATGAAAACTTTGCTTTTAAAAGTGGTGGGAGCTCTTAGAAGTTTCTCAAATGTTTTCAATTTTATTTTCTCTTTTCAAAGTATGCCAGAGCATGGTTTCCTAGACAATATATTAGGAATAGCAGAAAAAGATAGGATCAAGTAAGCTATGGTCTTTGGCTATTTTGAAATTTGATTTTTAACTTTTTCCCTTCTGATCTCTTTATGACACTGGAACTCTGCTTCTATCAATGTGTCTCTTTCACAATTATTGCCCCAATATCTATACACCTCTTTAGTTGCTGACCCAATTTTTTGTAACTGTTTGTATATTTTCAAATATTACACAGATTATAGGAATCAACAGTATATCCCCAAAAAGAATGAAAATATAGATGAATATTTATTTTTTTGTGTTAGCATGTCTACTTGGGGTAATATCATATTATTTAGACTTCAGTAAATTTCACTAGGACCCTGAGCTTACAATCAGTGTTGTTTTGTATAATTTAATACATACACCTATCTACTTCTTGAACTGATGTAAAGGGTGTGAGTAGTACTTGAGATTATGTTGGTTGATCAATTAGACATGCTTTTTGAAATGATATAGGATTTGCACTAGATCTAATTTGCATTAGATTTGGAAAGATGGGAGGAATCCAATTACCTTCCCTCTTGCCTTAGCTTGTAAGGACTAAATCTTAAGAGTAATTTGTAACCTCCATGTGGTACAAATGCCTGAGATAGGAGTGAGAAACATAAGAAATCCTTTGTTCAGAAGTCCTCTAAGAGGTTTGGAAACAAGGGTGAGGCCATGAATCCAGGCTATGGTAGGCTGGGTACTGCCAGTTCTTCTGTTTTGCCTAAAAAAAATGGTCAGGTACCAATGTCCCATGAAGAGAGCCAAGTGTTCATATGGCAGGAAAAAAACAAAAACAAAAACAAAAAAAAAACAGTGACTATTCTTTACTTTACATCTGCCCTGGAGTTAAGCACTTCTAAGGTAAGTCATCTGTGCTGGCTATAGCTTGCATTAGAATTTCTGGAATAGTTCATAAATTAAACTGTAGTACATTCCTCCTTCATAGGTCCCCCACCAAAGAATACGCTTCTGGAATATCGTTGCCTTTTAATATTTAAAAGTGTCAAATATACTTACAGATAATGCAAAATACTGTTTCTGTAATTACCTGTGTAATTGGAGCCAAAATAATTAAAAAGTAATGTCCCCCATGGTTTCTGCTTTCTTGGATGAGGAAAAGGGGAAAATAAGAAATTAATTTCTTGTACAAACTTATTCATTTTCCTATGGAAGGAATACTTTTAAAAACTCAATTAAAATTAATAATATTTGCCCAAATAGACAACAATGTATGGGTATCATACCATTGTAAAAACAAAAATTTTAACCTGCAAAGGATGAAGGAAATGTTAATAGCAAGAATCCCTAGAGTAGGGACACTTCATGAAATGTCTGACTCATATGCCACCTTACATAAGTTAGAACCACTTTCTTAGCAGTACAAAACATGCTGTTACCACTTTCAGAAACCTTAAAAAGTTTTCCTGGGGCAGGCACTACTAAGTTCCTCTCATTTATAAAACCACTCCTTATTTGTTTTTTTCCTTTCTTCCTCCCCACCTTCCTTCCTATTTTTGTGCCCCCCACCCACTCCAGGTATACGAATTCCTGCTTATGAAATCATAAATTCAGTAATGAAGGAAACTAAATATAATAGCTGATACATAATGCATACTTACCTAAATTTGCATAAGTCCCAAAAGGTGGAGCAGAAAGAAATTTTGCAGTTTAGAATTGTGGAAGAAGGTAATTGTCTCATCTTTTCAAGGACTGAAAACTTTAAAGATAATACTAAATCAACTACCACTTGTGCTGTTACTCTAGGATTTCACTAATAATATAGTTCTCTTCCTTTTCTTTCTATAGTAACTGATTTGAGTTTCTTGTTTTGTTTTGTAGCTCAATATTTCTCTCTCCTCAGTGGAATGTTGTTGGTGGTGTTGTTAATTAAGGGTTCAGTGTTAATTCATTTTTTTTTTCAATCTTTCCATTTCATAGGAATTACTGAAAGGTAAGTCTGTGAGAGCCCAATGGAGGTGGAGGCCCATATAAATACCCGAAGCCAACTGTTTACAAACAATATACAATATAGTCTATATGGGAAAGAGAGAGAGAGAGAGAGAGAGAGAGAGAGAGACTTTATTCCAAAAAGTTTTCTTTCAAATGCCATTAATCTTTGTTATCTCTGTTTATCATTCTGGATGAATCCTTTAGGTGTGTGTGGTGTGTGTATGTGTGTGTGTGTGTGTGAGAGAGAGAGAGAGAGAGAGAGAGAGAATAAATGTACACAGATTCAAAATGTAGTACACCCCATTTATTCTTGTGTTTTGCGTTATTGCACTTTGAGATAGTATGTTTTTTGGTTTTGGTTTTTGGTTTTGTTTTGCTTTTTGTTTTTATTTTTGTTTTTGTTTTTTTTACAATTGAAGGTTGTAGCAAACTTACATAAAACAAGTCTATCAGCACCATTTTTCCAACAGCATTATTCACTTTGTATCTATGTGTCACATTTTGGTAATTCTCACAAAATTTAAACTTATTTATTACTATTATATTTATTATGGTGATCAATGATCAGTGATTATGACTCAGATGATAGTTAGCAATTTTTTTTTGTCTCAAAGTTTTTATTTCTTTTTTTTTTTTTATAAACAAATTTTTATCCCCAGGGGTACATGTCTGTGAATCGCCAGGTTTACACACTTCACAGCACTAACCATAGCACATACCCTCCCCAATGTCCATTACCCCACCCACCTTTCCCGACCCCCTCCCCCCAGCAACCCTCAGTTTGTTTTGTGAGATTAAGAGTCACTTATGGTTTGTCTCCCTC
>PISX010020445.1:0-35793 GCA_004024625.1 Mellivora capensis | reverse complement strand
ATGGAATACTATGCAGCCATCAAAAGAAATGAAATCTTGCCATTCGCAACGACGTGGATGGAACTAGAGGGTATCATGCTTAGTGAAATAAGTCAATCAGAGAAAGACAACTATCATATGATATCCCTGATATGAGGAAGTGGAAATGCAACATGGGGACTAGGGGGGCAGAAAAAGAAGAAAAGAAACAAGATGGGATTGGGAGGGAGACAAACCATAAGTGACTCTTAATCTCACAAAACAAACTCAGGGTTGCTGGGGGGAGGGGGTTGGGAAAGGGGGGTGGTGTAATGGACATTGGGGAGGGTATGTGCTATGGTTAGTGCTGTGAAGTGTGTAAACCTGGCGATTTACAGACATGTACCCCTGGGGATAAAAATATGTTTATAAAAAATAAAAATTTAAAATAGCAAAAAAAAAATATTAAATTATATTATTGATACTTTCTTAACTGCTATTTTTCTGTGGCTGAAATACTTCTTTTAATAATTTATAAGTTTTTCATCAATAGCTTTACCCTAATTTACCTAACAATTCTATTTTGTTTTCAGAAATATGTATGTTTCTATTATTTTAATTTGAAAGTTATATAAGCATCCTAATTTACCATCTTTAGATGCAATACTATTTTTAGGCTAAGTAGTATAAATGTGCTTGTTAGATTATAGGGTATGATTTTTTTTTCCTTTGAAGATAAAATGTAGGCTGCCAAATTGATATTATAAAAGTTTTCCCTCATATACTCTTCACCTTTGTAATGGTGATTTTTCTCAATTTGTCCTGACCATTACTGAGTATATAGAATATATATAGTGCTGTTATCTGGCACCATAATTACCAGTGGCTTTTAGTTAAATAGAAAAAATAATAGCCGTAGTAAGAAAAACAGGCAAATGAATTGAGTTGAACTCAAAGCATTACTAAACTACACGTTAAATTTTGAAACAGTATATGTGTCACCTTCATGTCTAATGCCAGGGCTTGTTTTCTGCAGGACAGGCTGTTGGAAAGGGAAGATGAATGTGAAGTAGGGGAGAATAAGAACTACTGGAACCCCATAAGCAAATGTAGGAACCCACGTAAGGACTGGACCCATGTCAATTCTTGCTAACTTGATGTGGATGTTCTTCAAGAGAAGCTAATATATCCTTCTCAGAGCTAAACACTCACCTTGATGCAGGAATCAGTCTGAAGGATTAGAGAAGGTCGGTCAGTCACAGGCTGAACTCCATGCCTACAAGATAGTCATCAAATGACTGACAGTGTGAGTCAGCTACATAAGTGCCCGGTTACTCTGACCTGATAAAAAAAGCAAGATGGCTGCTGCTTTCTGACAACCCACTAAACCTAGCTCAAAAATCTTTCTTGTGGTCTACCTTAACCAAAAACATATGGGAAGAATTCTGGGAAACCAAATTCAGCCATGCAAAGTTGACATGTATATAGCCATCGCATACAGCCAGGGTATTTTTTTCCAGATTATTCCTATGTTCTTAACATTATTACTTTCTTACATAAAGCATACTTTCTTTGACTTCAAATTTTGATTTAAAGGATGTACTTAATAACACTTAAAAATAATTTGAAAACAGAATGTTCCTAGACGTTTAAATTATACATTGCCCAATATTTTATAATTTTCTTGTCCTTTTCTCCAAATGACATCAGTGATTTTTTTAAATTTGACATTATTAATTTATATGAAATGACTTAATTTGTTTTCACAGAAATAACAATGCTCTTTCTTTTTCATTTACATTTTATAGGTGTTTGTGATTATTAAATAAATGAAGCATGTGTAAGAAAATGTGCCACCAGACTAAATAGAACTGGGAACAATACAACAGAACGTTGTTAAGCACACAATTCTTTTGGTGGGAGAAGTTCATGACCATAATTGAGAGTAATCTACTAATCGCTAATTTTCAGACTGCCTTGGGCACCATGGTTAAGATATTTCATGGATGAAAAGGAGACATTGGCTAGTGAGTTGTGTTTATTAAACAGAGATATCTGAAGAAAACAACTGCAAATTTATACCAGCTGCCATAACTACATAATACTTTTTAAAAATATACACATGTATATGTAGACACATGCACACCAATGCATGTAGAAAGATAGACAAATACATAGATGCATAGAAAATTAGAGCCATGCGCTCTATCTATAGGTATATAGTATATGGAGCTGGCTCATACTGGCTTACAGAAGCAATTTTTCCCAAATCCACATTAGGTCTCATCATGTTAGTGTCTTCATATAGCCATAGTGGGCATATTTACACTATGAAATTGGTAAATACTATAAATATAGGCTTGGGGAGATTCGCTGTAGGGGAAAAGCCAGTTCTCAAACTTTTACCAGCACACCATCTGTTATGTGTATGTGTATACAGATATGCACAAACACACACTCCCAACTATTTTAGAACTCTTGCAATATAGGGATGCCTAGGTGGCTCAGTTGGTTAAGTGTGTGCCTTTGCCTCAGGTCATGATCCCAAGGTCCTGGGCTCAAACCCACCAACAAGGTCCCTGCTCTGTGGGGAGCCTGCTTCTCCCTCTGCCTCTGCCCCATCCCCTGCTTCTGCACTCTTGCTCTCTCTCTCTCTCTCTGACCAAAAAAAAAAAAAATTACTGTATATATGATGAAACATTTCATTATTTTAAACCACCACCCCCTGGTAAACTATATTTGTTTCTATGATGTAGTTTTATCATGTTTACATATGGCCTATAATAAATACTGTTATATAATTGTAATTCCCTCAGGTTTCTTTTCCCATTGGTGTGGTATAAATAATGGTATGTCTCATGATCAGCAGTATTATATGTTTGATGTTTTATGCAATAAGACATATGTAGTCTATGATTAATCATTCTATTTTTGCTGAATTTTTAGTTTCCAGGTTTTCACAGTTACAAATGCTACAGTGAATTTATTATTAGTACACATTTCTCATTTGGTCATCTATCAGGGATCTATCAATAAGGCTCAGACGGAAATTGTCCTGGCCAACCTTAGCAGAAGCAGGCCAGAGCTTGCGGTCCCACACATGGCAGGACTCCATTCAGGACCCAAGGAGGACGGAACTGAAAGCCGAACCATCTATCAGCAGCAGTCCAGAAGTCCCTGGTGTCTGAGTCCAAAAAGTAAGTTTCTACCCATCTGGTGGTACCTGGAGTCGACTTCACCTGCGCACACACTCACAGAGGCAAACCCATGGAATGACCAGCAGGGTGCCGAGGGCAAAGAGGCCATTCTCTCACACTTTTCCACCAACCCAATGGCTGCCTCCAACAAGACGGTCTACACACTCAACAGGGTGAACATGGGACAGGGTGAAGCTGGGTGTTGGCATTATTGCTAAGTACCTGGACAATGTCTATCTTCATCTCAAGGAGGAGAGGTACCGAAAGACCAAACTACAGAGCAAGGTGTTCCAGGAGTGTGTTAACTGCCTGGAAGAGACCCGTGAAATTTTTGAGGCTATTGGTTTCTAAAAGACAGTGCTTCCCAATTAATAGGGCACCTCAGAGTTCTACTGTCTGAGGCAAGTCACCCTGGCCCAGTGCCAGAACCTGGAGAGGAACAAGGAGCAGGGGCTGGTAGAGGAGCCAGGGGCAACCAAATTGAACCTACAGTCCTGGCTGTTCAGCCCTTGGCTCCTGACCACCCAGTTCCTTCTGCCCTGGGGATTCCTTCCGACAGACTTGATCTAGCAGGAGCAGAGGTTCAGCTCTGAGGTAGTGGAGCTGTAGGGTGCTGCTGCCCAAAACCAGGAGGGAGAAGGAAGATGGAAAGAGATGTGAAAATGCACCTACAAGCTGTTGGGTATCAGCTTCATCGAAGGCTGCCTCCTCTAGGGGTCCTCCTGTGCCTGGGAGCAGGTGGAGTCAGGACTGTACAGATTCCTCCTTGAGCCCTGCAGAATGACTGACCCCCTTTCCAGCTGCTAGCTTCAGGAAGGCAGAAATTGTCGCAGGATGAGAACCTTGCCGTTAATGAGTGTGAACTGGTGCCTTCAGTCCTCCTGACTTTCTCCTGGGACACAACTGGGCTAGAGGACATGAAGGCCTTGGGGCCAAACCACACTCATCTATCTTGAAGCTCAAGCTTCTGTGGGGCATTAAGAAGCTCTTCTGAAATAAAAGCAGGGTTGGCCTCACAATAAATGCATAAATACTAAAATAAAATAAAATAAAATAAAAATATTACTAATAATATATTCATTATGAGGCTATAACTGAGGGTTAGATTTAAATGAGTAGACAGAAAAAAATAGAATTAGTAGTTCATGGGCATTTTCATTCTAAATCTTATTAGGTAACACCAGTTTTTCAGGCTGAAAAATAATATATTATCAGATATGGCTGCAACAATGCATATTAACATTATACTTAGTTTCTACACAAAATTTGTTTTAGTGAATTTTTATTTCTTATTATAGAAAGCACTGAAAAAGATTGTTGAATAAAATAGGGTGGAGTTTACAGTATTTTAGGTACTGAAGAGCAATGTATAAGAATAAGAAATACATATCATGTATATATAAGAATATAATATTCATAGAAGAATAAGAAATATATATCATTGGGGCGCCTGGATGGCTCAGTGGGTTAAAGCCTCTGCCTTCAGCTCAGGTCATGATCCCAGGGTCCTGGGATCGAGCCCTGCATCGGGCTCTCAGCCCAGCAGGGAGCCTGCTTCCTCCTCTCTCTCTGCCTGCCTCTCTGTCTACTTGTGATCTCTGTCTGTGAAATAAATAAATAAAATCTTAAAAAAAAAAGAAATATATATCATGTCACAAATAAGAATATATATCATGTACAGAAAGTTAATTAAAGTGTTGCAATTTATAGTGAGATAGTAACTAATTTAAATTGGTGGGATTCTAAGATGAGTAAGAAGGAATCAATGAATCAAAGCATGAAGGAAGCATATTTTCTATCTGGAGTCCCTAATATATGAGATAGTATTCATGTTAAGGGTATGATAAGAAGGCCAGTATGGCTGGAACATAGTAGAAGAGTAGGAGAATAATATAACATTAGATCAAGCTAATATGAATGAGACCAGGAAAAAGAGTTGGGATTTTATTCTAAGAGTAGGAAAGCCATTGGAAGGTTTTTATAGAGAGCAAATATGTAGACATTTAAATTATCACCCTGGTTGCTAAACAAAGAAAAGGTAGTAGGGAATCAAAAGTCAAAAAAGGGAAGCCAGTTAGTTTTGAACTGCCATAACAAAATACCATAGACTGGATGGCTTACCCAGAAATTGGTTTCTTACAGTTTTCGGGGCTAGGAAGCCCAAGGTCAAGGGGCCAGCATGGTCACGTTCTGGGAGAGGTCTCTATCTGGCTTGCAGATGGTTCGCTTCTGTCTGTGTCCCCCAAGGCTGGGAGAATAGTAAGCAAGCTGATTGCTCTCTTCTTATAAGGTGCTAATTCCTTCATGAGGGCTCCACCTTCATGACCTCATCTAAACCAAATTATCTCCCAAAGGCCCGTGTCTAAATATCATCACATTTAGGGTTAGAGCTTGAACATATGACTGGGACAGGGTGAGGGTAGGAGAGAACAGGAGAAAATTCAGTCCATACCACTGAAAACAATTGCAATGGTGTGTGTGAGAACAGATGATGCTGAATATGAACAACAACTCAAATAATTTTAGCTGGGAAAGGGAATGGAAAAAAATGGGGATATAGCTAAGGGGAGAGTGAGGCCAGAAGATATTTTTATCTTAATTGGAGATAATAGTACATATTTATATACTGATGGAAATTATGGCATGGAGGAGAAGAAATCAAAGATGCATGAAAGAGAATAATCAAAGGGCATATGTGGAGAAGGCAAAAATAGATGGGATCCAGAGCAAAGCAGATGCCATTGACAGGAACAGAGCACAGATCTGTAGAAACAGGGCTGAAAGCAGAGGATATATATGTAGATGGATGGAGACTGGAGACTTGGTGTGAGGGTGAGAGATTTCCCAAAGGATAGTCACATTTCCTTAACTGTAGAGTTTAATTGTACAGCACTAACATAAATGATTTCTATCATCCTAAGATTATAGAAATATTCTCTTCCATTTTCTCCTTTTATGTATTTTTATTTTAAATTTGAAAGTTATTCTTATACTTGATATATATTAGTAATTAATCTGATTTCCCCCCAAATTAGCCAATTATCTTTAACCCATAATTAAAACCCTCATCCTTTCCCTACTTCATTAAAATTTAAACTTAATTATATATAATGCCACTCTTTTGTATGTGCATAGGTTGGATTTATATCATATATGAAATATGTAAATATATATTAATATCTGCTGTTAGGTTTTTTGTTTTTGTTTTTGTTTTTGCTGTTTCATTTCAAGTCATTTGTATTTGATAAATATTTGTCCTTATATCCATGATACATTTTTATTACTGCCAATTATAGTTTAGCATGACAATTAACATTTCATTATTTCCCCTATTCAAAAAGTTATCAGCTTTTCTGCTATATTTTCCTTTACTGATCAACATTCGAATAAGTTTGCTATGTTCCAAGGCATGGTCTATATATTTTAGAAAAGTTGTGTTTGATTGGGATTTTATTATATTGTAAATTACTTAGGAAATATTGCCATTTTAATGCTGTGATCTGTCTCTTAATTTATAAGGAAATCTTATTTGATTAAAATTTATAATAATTCTCTATTCATAAATCCAATGTGTTTTATTCTTAAGTTTTTATAGTTGTCCTTCCTATAATAATCATCATATATTGTTAATTTTTTATTATTGTACATTGATTTTCTACACAAATAACATACTACATGTATCATCTTTTTAATGTTTATGATTTAATATCATCTTGGGTTTTCAAGGTGAATAATTATATTATCTTCCCCCCCAAAAAAATCCTACAAATGATTAAAACAATTTCTGATAATTATATAGTATATGTGGTTTTTCCTTTTCCTTGGCTAAGATTTTAATTTCCTGTTGAATGTAGTGGAGGGATCACTATTCTTTTATTTCCAACTAGAATTTTTTTCTTTAGAGCTATTAAATACTATTAATCAGACTAGAGACCTTTCTTTTGGTAACTAACTTATTAAGAGTAAAACTGGAGGGTATTATGGAGGGCACACATTGCATGGAGCACTGGGTGTGGTGTAAAACTATGAATTCTGTTACGCTGAAAAGAAATGAAATTAAAAAAAGAAAAAAAGAGTAAAACTGGAAATATCATTATATTTAGTATACTATTTTGAGGTACCTGGTAAAAGTATATATTATTAATATGCTATGTAATGTAAAATTTTAACATTATAAATTAGATAAAAATATTTCATGATGTGAAAATATCATTTGAAAATTATTCCACATCCTCTCTTTCTTGAATCATTTTTAAATTTTCATTACAAAATAATTGTGGATAATTCTTTCACAGTATATGGTAAACATCTGAATTCTTGCCTGGGTGAAAATATATTTTGCCTTTGGACTTGAATACTTGGTTTCCTTGATGTAGAATTCTTTGTAAAAGAAAGTTTCCTAGAGAAACTCCATGTTTTATCATCTGGTCATAGAAAAAAAAAATGCTGGTGCCAATCTAATTATCCATAAATTTCAGAGAAGTTTCCTTTTCTCTTTGAAAAACTTTTTTACTTTTACTTTTTATTTTTTTATTATTTTATTTTATTTTTTGCATTTAATGCCTGAAATTTCATCCCTCTACCAATAGGTAACTCTGAGGATTTATTATTATTACCATTATGATTTATTATTACAATGGATTCCTTCACATCATTTTTCCTTCCTCTCACTATGAATTTTCTTTTACATAGTTATGAGAAAAATTATTCCTTCCCTTTTTCATAACCTTTTTCTTAACCTTCATGTCACCTTCGCTTTTTCCTCCAGCTTCCTAGAGAACGCTGCAGCTCAGGCTCTCAGCACACAGTACACTCATCAGTTTTGCCCATCACTGTTCTTTATTCTTCTAGTGCAACTTTGATGTTTTTTAAACTTTCACATCCTCTGTTTCCTTTAAGGCATTTCAGCTTTATTATTTATTTGGATTTGGATTTTTATATTGTAATATTTTATACATGTAATGTAATTTTATATATATATATATATATATATATATATATATATATATATATAACACACAACAATAAGCCATAAATCACAAAGTAAAATGAACAAAAACAAAAAAAAATCAAAAGTCAAAGTTGCTTGTGTCCCTTTTTCAAATCCCATTCCATTGCCCTTATGCTTTGAATTATTATTATTTATTCTTTTGCAACTTTTTTTTTTTTAAAGATTTTATTTATTTATTTGTCAGAGACGGAGAGAGAGCAAGTGAGCACAGGCAGACAGAGTGGCAGGCAGAGGCGGAGGGAGAAGCAGGCTCCCCGCCTAGCAAGGAGCCCGATGTGGGACTCGATTCCAGGATGCTGGGATCATGACCCGAGCCGAAGGCAGCCGCTTAACCAACTGAGCCACCCAGGCATCCCCTTTTGCAACTTTTTAAAACTGAATTTGTCATCTGTTTATGTAATATTAAATATATTTTTAAAAATTAAAAAAAATTAGTGTTGTATACCATCTGTTTTTCTCTCAGCTTTATGTTTCTAAGATTCATGGGTGTTGTATTTAACTATCTCTTAAGAGTGTATAAAACGCTACTGTTAAAACAGTCCCCAATTTTTTAATCCATATCTAGTTTATGAACAAATGGTTTGTATGTCTGTTTTTTTTTTTGTTTTATTTACTCTTTCAATCAATGATGTGCATGTCTCTTTATGCACATTTTTAAGAGTGTTGTAGAAAACATACGTAGGAATGGAATTTTCAGAGTACACATATTTTCAGTTTCACAAGATAATACTGGTTGTTTTTCAAGTGTTACACTAACTTAAATCTAATGTTCTGAATTATTATAACCCCATAATCTTGTACATTTTAATACCAGTAAAACCCACACTGTTCTTAACTTATTTTTCAAAAGCATCATAGCTAGGTTTTTTTATTCATTCTCCTGTTGACATTTCAATATTCCTTGTCAAGTTATTGTGATTTTTGAGCAGAATGCCATTAAACTTTGCAATTTATCTTCCTATTTACTTCATGCAATGCCTAGTAATTTATCTCAATATTCTTTTATGACTATCAAGGGCATACTATAGTTCTTAGTAGCTCATTCCTATTCTATTTGATTCATTGTTATTACATATCCAGATTTCTTTCTTCCTTGGTGCTTTATGAGAATGTTTATTGGGGTGAATCACTTAAATCATACCACAGAATGCTACATATTTGTTGTTGTTTGCTCATCTGTTTGTTCGAATAATCCAATCCCAACATATCCCCTGAAAGATCAATACTTGATCTTTGAGCATTTTCCACATGATCCTAACTTTGTAATAATATCCCAAAAGCAGACCCCGCCGAGGACAAAAGTACTATGTTCCCTTGAATCATTCCTTATTCATTTAGCAGCTCAGGTAAGAGTCCAAATCTGACTCAGTAGTGGTATGGACTTAATCTGAAGTGCAGTTGGGAACAATGATAGAATATAAATAATCTTGGACAATTTTTTTTTATCTTGGACAAAATTTTTAACCCAGATGTTAGCTGATAAATAAAATCTCAATGAAATTGATTTGAACACTGTTTCACAGCATGGACGTTATTCTATTTCCATAACTTGCAGCTTCTTGATTTGGGTGTTGCATCATGTTCATTTTCACAGTTACCTCTGCCTATGACTTGGTGCTTCTATTTTCTTTCAATTCTCTGTTCAACATCATTTGTTTTTGTTTTTTTAATTTATTTATATATAATATATATTAATATTATATATTTATGTACTTATAATATATATTTATATAATGTATATAAATTCCCTTCTAATGATGTAGTTACAGGATACAACTTTCTTCTCATGCGTGGTCAAAGAGAGAAGATTGCTTGGGTTAGAAGGAGGAAGCACAGTATTTTGCATCTCAGCCAAATTCAGTATTTTACAATATAAAGATCTATCACATTAGAGTTTTTTTTGGATGTACAGTCTTTTACATTTCCTTACAAGCCTGTCCACTTCTCAGAAGGAAAGCCATAAAACATAGGCTTTCCCAGTTTTGTATGCAGAGGATCTTTCTTGCTCTTTTTAATGGGTCTTTTTTTCTTATATATTACATAGTAATTTTATTTTTTCTTCCATATCCATGTTGAATACATTACTACTTTTAAGAAGCTTAACCAAAGGTAAAGAATGAGTAATGAGGTAGGTGTGGCAAGACACTCTCTTCAATTTGGTGGCATAAGAGATGGATCATGAAAGACCTGAATGAAAAGACCATCAACAGAAAAGAGCAATAAAATAAATAAATAAAAAATAAATAAATAAATAAGACTGGAAAGAGCAAATTGTGGAAAGAAGAAATACTTCCTATATTTTCAGAAATTAGCCATGTGCAATGATATAATTTATTATTTTGTTTCTAGGTATGTTGCATTTATTTACAAGAAAATATTAAAAAAAAAAAACAATGTCTTCTAAAATCAAAGCAGGTGAACATTGCAATTGTGGGTTTGGAGAGAAAGATTTCCATTTATTATATCGTCTTTGCCTAAAAGCAGCATGCTTGGAAGAACTGAATCAAGATGATTACTGTCATGTGATGTCAAAAGGAGCAGAGATGCAGGACAGCAAGGAAAATTCAAAACATGACAAGGGTCCATTGTGTAAGTGGCCACTGCGTTGATTCCTTTACATTAAAAGCAGCAACTTAATGGAATATCCAATCAAAATACAATCTGAAAGAGAAAAAACATGTCCTAGTTACCTCCCTCTAAATCAAAGACTTTAACTATAATCTTAGAAAGTCTTACTCAGGGAAAAGGCTAACTGAAACAACTAATTCTCTCCTGCCAAATGAGAATAACCCAAGCTCTCGGAAGGTGATAACACAAGGTTCAAACAAGAGCTTCTGAATCTGTAAGTTTATAAGTATAATGAACAACTAATTTCAGAGTCAGTAAGCCTAGCTTCACTAATTTATATACATGCTAGTTACTTATTCTTCCCAGTGCTTCTTTAGTTGGAAGTGCAATGAAATAATTTAAAATTTGGTGTCAGTGGCGAGAGAAGTCTCTAATGACTCTTGTAAGTGTCTTGTCATTCTATATTGAATTTGTTTTCAAATTTCAAATATTCCTTACATATCTGAAATGGATCACTTATTTGGAACAATCAAGAAGGACATCTCTCAAATGATTTCCCTCTCATGTGTTTCCTGATCCAAATTTCCTCTGTTGAATTATTTTAAAATGGATTTTGAAAATAATAATAACCATTATTATTGTTAATACCATTTATAATATGCCTTAGATGTGATTTACCTATTATTAGCTTCTATCTTCCACAAATACAGGGTGAAGGTGGTATCCACATTGTTTTGCATTTAAACAACCGAGCAAACATATTCATGATTTTTTTTTTGCTGTAGACAAAACCATGAAATTGAATGCTTTAAGAGATTATTATTCATTTTACAAAAGATCAGTGCTATTCACTGTACTTTTGCATATATCAAATGTGCAAAGTTACAAGGTACAATTGAAGATTTTATTCTCCAATGTGGGAGATGATTTACAATTTTTCTTTAAAGATTTTATTTATTTATTTGACAGAGATCACAAGTAGGGAGAGAGGCAGGCAGAGAGAGAGGAGGAAGCAGGCTCCCTGTTGAGCAGAGAGCCCGATGTGGGGCTCGATCCCAGGACCCTGGGATCATGATCTGAGCCGAAGGCAGAGGCTTAACCCACTGAGCCACCCAGGCGCCCCAATTTACAATTTTTTAAACCCACCCCCAACTCACACACACACACACATAAAATATTCAAACTGTGTATTGTGTTTAGTTTAATATTTTAAGCACTGATATATTTTTTTATAACCTGTATTTTTAATGCCATTTTAAATGCATGGAGGAAAACAACAACTGTTTACTATCCTTATTTTAAACTTTATATAGATAGTTAAAAAAATCTTAAATCTGCACAAGGTATTTTCAGTTATAGTAACATTGGGCATGTATGACAGAGGTGTTCAACTGCTTATATTTTCACACAAATGTGGGAATGGAAGCCTGAGGCAATGTGAATAGCAGCTCTTCAGACTTCAAAGGATCTGTGAAGGATTCTTGCTCTGCTCTTGCCGTTATGAATTGGCCTATGCTTGGGGAGCAATTAAAATTAAATAGCCTCTGAACAGCAAAACGTGAAAAGCCCTAGTTCCGAGTATGAGCATACTCTATCACAGTAGTGGCAAAGGAAAAGTGTTAAGAAAAAGCAAAATAACGGAACAGAGAGGGACATGGCATTTTGTGTTTAGACTGTATATTTTCCAGGCAGCATTTAACTGTAAGCATGTATCTTCATGTTCCCTACTCTTTTAGAATAAATACATATATGTGATGTATTTGCATGTATATAGGCACACACAAGTATACAAATAATCATTAGTGCATTATTGCAAGATCAATGCATCCTTGGAAATTAATCCTTTAACAATGTTAAGCAGTTATACTTCCTCACTACAGCACTGTAAAGAAATTCCTGGGTGGCTCAGTTGGTTAAGTGTCAGACTCTTGATTTTGGCTCAGAACATGATCTCAGTGTGTGAGATGGAGCCCTCTGCCAGGCTCTGTAGTGGGCATGGAGCCTGCTTAAGATTCTCTCTCCTTCTCCCTTTGCTCCTCCCCCACTCTAAAAAAAGGAAAAAAGAAAGAAAAACCTTAGATTAGTCACAAAATTATAAGATGCCTATGAAAAGTACAATAAATTTTCACTTTTTTTGAGATCACATTTATTAGCATGGATAGTGCGTTCCCCTTCACAATAGTAAGCAATAAATTTAGCTCTGCCTTATCAAGAGTTTGAAATGGTGGTATATTCATGATGCCAGCGTTCAGTAGTTAATGTATATTTAGTAAACTGAAAGGCAAAAGCAATTAAGAGCGGCTGGAGTAGGAAATATGAGCCTAGGCCCATGAGACAGTTATTGCTCAACAACTTAAGGGGAAAAAAATGACATGATGGTCAACCCAACAAACATATATAGGATTTAATATCATAACTTCACACACCAATGAAATATTTACATGACCTCACCTACAGTGCTGTAGTCCAATTTTCTCTAAGTCATGAATTTTATAATTTTGTCAGACTGTATCTAGAATGGAAATGTATTCCTCTTAACTCTAACCCAACTCAAATACACAAATTCAAAAACAGAAAAGAGGTTTAAGAAGAGGAGGTAGAGAAGAAGTTAAAAATGATGAAGAAAAAACTTATACCTGGTTGTCTAGGAAAATGGAAAGTGCTAAAATAAGGGAATGCAGAAACCTAACCTTTGGACAGCAAATTAGTGCAAATTTATAATCAGGGAAACTCCCTGAGAAACATATATATATATTTTTAAATTATGGTTACCGAAGAAGCTAAAACTGATTAGAAGCATTATTTTAAATAAAGTATTAAACTCTTTTCACATATTGATTACATCACAATATAATTGATTTATATTACATAGATATTGGATTTATTTTATTGATATTATATTTTTATCTGATTCCCATTGTTATATCATTGCCTTTATTTAAGATTCTTGCCTCTGCATCCCCCCACCCATGTTTCTATTTCCTCAGCCTTACCTTCCTGGGAGAGAAGATACAGTTTGATAAAACCAAATCAATTTTTGACAGAGATCACAAGTAGGCAGAGAGGCAGGCAGAGAGAGAGAGGAGGAAGCAGGTTCCCTGCCAAGCAGAGAGCTCAATGCAGGGCTTGATCCCAGGACCCTGGGATCATGACATGAACAGAAGGCAGAGGCTTTAACCCACTGAGCTACCCAGGCGCCCCAAAACCAAATTAAATTTTGAAGATTCAATGAGTTTGTGTAAATGCTTAGTAAAACATTACTTACTGGCACAAAGTATCATTCATTAAATAGAGGTTGACATTACCCATTGGTTTATATTTATTTGTAAACAGGATTTTAAAAATGTAAAAAAATATAAAAATGTAA
Organism: Mellivora capensis; assembly: GCA_004024625.1. Classification (NCBI taxonomy): domain Eukaryota; kingdom Metazoa; phylum Chordata; class Mammalia; order Carnivora; family Mustelidae; genus Mellivora; species Mellivora capensis. The sequence continues at coordinate 21,692 of PISX010020445.1, read as the reverse complement.
ATGTTAAAAATAATTGGAAAACACAAAAATATATAATAAAAAAATACTATCTCACATCCCAGGATAAACACTGTTAACAATGTTATACTTACTTTTTTAAAATTTATTTTTCCAAATGTCTATTTGCATGAAAATACATGATTTTAAAGTTTAAATATATTGAATATACATTTAGTATTCTGTCATAGTTCATACAATACTTATTAAAATTTTTCTTGATCTTAATACTTTTTCAGAACTATGTTCTTATTATTTAAAATGAATGTTTACTAGAAACTACTTGTGCTTGTGTGTATATATTATATATGTATATATATCATATTTATCTTGAAACATGGAATACTTTTTACTGTATTGCAGGTGATAGAATTATATACTAACTGGCTCTTTTTATTCCAAAATTCTTACATAGTACAATATTTTTTAGTAAATCTTTAACCTTATGAGCTCTGAATTCAGATTGTCAGGGCTTGATTATATAAAATATTAGCTGTCTTACTTTGAATTTTAAACATCCCCTTTGCAGAGGTATTATCTAGAAAAAAGAAAAAACACAACTCATAGAAATATTGTATACTTAAATAATGTAATCGTTCATAGTATTTATTAAGTTATATAATAAATGCTCAATAAAAGTCATCAATAACCCTAAGGTCATTTCCTCATATATACTTTCAAAAGCAAATCAATCAGTCAATTAATTATAAAAGAAATTATAATAATATTTTGAAATATATGCTTTGATTAATCAAGTCACTTGTTTTGGAACACACTGTAATTTAAACTTTTATTTGTATTCTTTTTTTATTTGTATTCTTTTTAAGATTTTATTTATTTATTTAACAGAAAGAGAGGGAGATTACAAGTAGGCAGAGGGGCAGGCAGAGAGAGAGTGGGAAGCAGGCTCCCCGTTGAGCAGAGAGCCAGATGCGGGACTTGACCCCAGGATCCTGAGACCATAACCAGAGCCAAAGTCGGAGGTTTAACCCACTGAGCCACCCAGGCACCCTTATTTTTATTTATTTATTGGCAACCTTTCTGAAACCCATTCTATATATAGCCTCTGCTAAACTTCCTCTATTTGTTATAACTGCTCTCTAATTTTTTTCATAGTTCAGCCATGATGCCTTATTTGAAGTGTAATTTTCTCTCTCCAAACATTACTGTACAACTTCTCTGTAGGTAACATGGTATCAGTGAACATTTTCGATATTACCAAGAACACACTTAAAAATTCAACTTGGGTTCCTATTTCACAAATTTAGTTGGTAGTCACTGTAAATAGAAAGGTCTGTAAAATAGTTTCATTCATTTTGTTTCTCTAGAGTTGAACAGAGAAAAGTATTCAAATACACACACACACACACACACACGCACACACAGAGCTATTGAAATTCTCATAGGGTAGATAGATGCAGACAAACATGAATAATGCAAAGACACCATCTCTGAAGCAAAATGAGCATCAAAAGATGTGAAATCAGTTACCCCTAAGGAACAATGAAACTGTAGGTAGCCTGAAATATTTAAATTAAATCATATTCTAATATGCAATATACTCCCTGAGAGAAATAACTGAAGAGGAATTAGCTTTTTTAGTCCTCTGGGATGCCATTCATTATGTGCTTGAATTAAAAAAAAACATATTTATGGGATTATTTATCTGTATATACATATGTATGCATATAAGGTAGATGCTTTCATTTGCTATTACTGTTATAACAAATTACCACAAATGTGGTGGTTTCAGAAAACTGCAAATTTATTATTTCACAGTTTTGAAGGTCAGAAGTACGGGGGCAACCTTAATTTCATCTACAAAGTCTCTTTTGCTGTGAAAGATAATATATTTACATGCATAACATTGGGCAGTGAAGGTCATGGAAGCCAAAATCTTACCCACCATAGCAGAAGAATCTTAATCTTTCCTATACATATTCAAAACATATGTTATGAAGTGTAAATTGTATGACAGGAAATATGCTACAAGATTTTACCAGATTGTTTGATTTAATCCTTAAAAGATAGCTACTAAGTATTATTACAGATATTTCATAGGAAACAATGCATCTTTTCAAAGTGATTACTGACTTGTCCAAACACACAAAATGAGTTTAAGATTAGCCTGAATTTGAACTGAAGTGCAGATATCTAATTACTCTGCTTTTTTAATTTATGTAACAACAAAGATTCACATGCAGAGTCTTATAAGTGAGGTCACTTTTAATATGAAGTAATGAACCAGTTGTTGAATTAGTTTTTGAATATGTCAATAGATTTAAAACTAATGTTTTATGTAGGCCTGTCATGACCATAACTACACTCAAACACACACACACGTATGTGCACATACATATCCACATGATGTTGTTGCCAAAAGCTTTTATTTTAGAAAAAAAGTTTATTATTTTTGAAACAGCTATATAAATCCACCAACAAATTGTTGTAGTTTGATCTAATTTTTAAAGTTTTTACAAGACATTAGAACATTCTCCTTCAATTTTATTTCTAGTGAAGTGTAAAAGTAAAATTCCAAGAATCTTTACAGTGTTCTACTTTTTCAAATGTATGTTCTGATTATTTCTACCTCTATTTTTATAGCTGCCTTGTATCAGCACATTAAAACTCCAAATTTATTAGAGAAAATGGTAAACTTACAGAACTTATGGTCCACTAATCTTGGTTAGTGCAATTACATATCCTCCTTGTGTCACCAGGAACAAATAATTTTTAATCATTTAGTGTTGCCTATGCATTTCAGATAATACTCATTCATGGTGATGGGAGCTTGTGAATGAGCACAAGAAAAAAAGAGAGTTTTAAATAACTCATTTTCCGGTAAATGGTGAGGCTGTTTGTCTCATTTGATTTTACTCACTTTTATTCTTGAAAGTAGCTGGGCAAATACATTCTCAAGCTTGTCTACCTTTGCCCTACACTTGAAATATATAGTGCTCTTATGCTGTCAGTTATACCTCTGTGTCCTTTCAAACTACATAGCAGACCCTACAGCCTCACATATCTATGAACACAGTCAATGTCTGTCATGCTTGTTACCCACAAGACAATGATACTGCTCAAGGGAGGCGGTAACGTTGCTGCTCCTTGGTTTTGATCTGTCTAGAAGTAAGTCGCTTGCAGAGAAGAGTTATGTTGGATTCCATTTGCTTGTAAGCTTTGTCACATTCTTTTCTTCTGGCTATATATTTTGTGATTATGTTTTCTTCATTTTCTGCTGATTATATTACTGAAAGTCATTTCTACAGTGACAGTTTCTGTTTGACATTAACTCTGAATCTGATTTTGGGGACAAGTAATGAAAATTTGGAGGAGGGAACTGTTCTTTTTATGATACACAATTTTTTTATAAATTGGAAATCCATTGCATAGCTCAAAGTGACCCCAAATTATATACTGTGTTTATTCTGGGGGTTACAAAATTGTGCACACAATTTTCAGTGAATTGGTTTTATCTTTCATGAATGTATTTTCCAATCATTTGGTATTAAACAACTAACTTTTTGTTGACTTTTTTTAGGTGTATAATAGAGTACAATAAAACACAAGTATAAGAGAGGTCAGACTACTATATGGTAATAATAGTAAATACCATATGATAATAATAGTAAATACTATACGGTAATAATAGTAAATACTATGGATACTCTAATTCTTAAAAATTCCATCAAAATGTTAAAAAAAAATTCAAGGTTTTTCAGTCAAGAACCACTAAAAGCTATATCATTTTAGTTGATTAGGAATTGACTTTAAATAAAGTGGAAATTATTTTGTTGTGTTTTTATCATCACATATGATTAAGTATGCACTATTTGTACCATTATTTTAGAGGCATTCAATATGAAAAATTGTTTTTGTCAGCTACATAAATCTTGAAAATACCCTGTTCAAAAATAATAATGAAAGAATAGCAGAAGTCAAAGTCATTTCATGTGTCAAATAGCACCTATAACTCTTTTCCAGACGCAATGCTCATGTCTGCCATTTTAATTTACTTATTTTTCTTCTTTTCCTCATGATCCTCTTTATTAAATTGTAGACATATTAAGCAGTAGGAGTTTGTAGAATTATTACACCCCAACATGATCTTTGCCTCAATGCTGGATCTCTTTCTTTATTTGATATATTTTATTGGATCTTATGAACTTAAAACTGTTTCAGTATTATTTCATACTGTGATCTACAAAGAAGCCCTCATGGTTGGAAAACCTGAGACCTTAAAATTCTGCTACACTCTATTTCCTTTCAGTCTTTCCTAGTAAAGTGAATAGCTGCTGTCAGAGTTGATCTGTTCCATGTCATAGTGCTATTCTGGCCACTACCTAAGAGATGCAAGCTCAATGTACTGGTTCTTTCTGCTTGCAAGATAATGGAGGCAACAGGCTATATCATCTTAGCTAAGGTTAGCTATTTTCCTGTTGCCTGCCTTCCAACTACCTAGCCAATGCTACTTAAGGTTATTTGGGGGACAGGGAGGCTCTCCTTCAAATAACCAATTTCTACACTAGTTAGTGCAGCCCTAGATGCTACAGTGAAGAAAATACCAATAGAAGTTTATTTCTTTTTGACAGTCCTAACCAGAGTTGCTTTTCCTTCACAAGATGATTAGGAGAAACAGACTCTTTCCATGTCATGACTCCTCCGGCAGTCAACTTAAGCAATCTGCAGAGAAGAGGGGAAGGGAGCAAGGTGAAAGCACATATACACCTCAAGTGCCTTAACCAAAAATGTTTCATTTCACATCATCTCACATCTCACTGGTAATAACTCAGTATCTGACCCACCCATATTCAGAGGCCGAGAAATATAGGATCTGGCCAGGCAGCTGTTTCATGGTAATAAAGCTATACTATGGATGAAGGAGCAAGATACTAATACATATGTAATTCTTTCTAGGAGATTAGTATGGGGGTGGTAGGTAAGATGAGAAGGAAGTGTATTTTGTATGGGTTGAGAATAATTGAGAGCATATTACATACACTATTGGAAAATTATTTTTAATGAAAATACTTTTTCACAGAAACAAAAATATTTAAGCAAGAGAAACACAGTACCAACTTCATAGGGTTGTTGTAAGAATTAAATGGGTTTATAAAGCAAATTTCCATTTGTGAACTCTTCTTTGTTATTATTCTTTTTGTTCTTATTACTATCAATAAAACTGAAGCTCTAGCATATATATGTATATGGAAAGAGGGAGAGTAATCTTTTTTTTTTCAGTTCAATGAATTTTTTTTATTTTTTTTATTTTTTATAAACATATTTATATCCCCAGGGGTACATGTCTGTGAATCGCCAAGTTTACACACTTCACAGCAAGAGGGAGAGTAATCTTAACTATATTTTGAATGTTGTTGTATTGTAAATTAGATTCTTTAAGTATACAAAGTCCACACAGACCTTTCAAAATTTTTGGAATTTTCTCCAAATTTTCTCAGCCTTACCTCTTAATTTCTGCTTTCCCATTGTAGACTCCCTGTTCCAGACAGACTCACTTGAATGATTTTGCCTGTATATCACTTGCTCATTGCCAGCAGCAACTAATTTAACACAGATGGCATTTGTGAGACAGTGCTAGACACCATTGTGCTGTGATTTTGCCCATTTGATATTCTTCTGTCTCTTTCTTTAAAATCCAACTCTCTTTCAAATTTCCCCAAGATTTTTTTTTTTAACCAGATGTTTCTAACAGTTCACACTCTCCTCTGGATGCCTCTGGCATTCATGAGTATGGTTTTCACCTTGTATATTTGTACTTGTTTGCACTCTGCTTTGGAGCATGTGGAGAAAGCTAAGAATCCCATGATCTTTATGTGCAAATAGTTCATACGTTTGTTAAAAACAAAGATTTTCCTTATATCTTTCAACAATGACTCCTACACATCTTTTCAGATGGTGGACACTGAGTAATTGGTAGATGACTATTTCTTGAAGTGACATTAAAATGGGATGAAAAAATAAGGCATACTAAATAATATAGAAAAATAAGCAGAAAGTCAAGAGGGAAAAGAAAAAGAAAAAAACAAAACTCAAAACAGAAAAGAAGAATAACTGGAAGGGGATGGACAACACAATCATGACACGAAAACTATTCATACTCTTACCGAAATATATTTAAATATGAATTGCAAAGAGATTTTTACTCTGCAATATGATTAGTTGTACCATTTTTAGATATTCTGCCTCTTATTTTACAGATAATGAGTCAAACTCCATAAGTAGACATTGATTTCCAAGTTTTAAAAGAAAAAAAGGTAGAATCTTATCATTTTTATTTACCATTTTTTTGGCTATTCCTAAAGAAATATTATATCATTTTAAATATACTTTAATGTACTTCTGAGCTAGTAAACTTATGTAGTGCCAACCTCAAGCCAAGATATACTCAAAATTTAATTTAGAGGCTAATTTAATAACTTAGCATGTCATCCTTAGTCTTACAGAATTACTTCATTATCAAAACCCCATAGGACACTTTATAATCAAGTAAACAAAACTTAGGAATTACTTAAAACCTCTAACTAAGAACATTGTAAGGATTTGCCATATCTATATCTATTCATTTTGCTGTAGTGTATATAAATGTTGCTATTGCATACTTTATTAAAAAGCAAAGATAAAAGCAAGTTGAGAATAGATTTATTATAAGACTATTCAAATTTACATGGAACTATTGATAATAACTATATAACATGAAAAAATTATTTATTGAAATTCTCAGTACAGAAAACTTCTTGTTGGCTAAAATAAGCAATGTACACTTAAATACATTTTATTTTATATACCTTCTTCTTGCCAGATACTATTTATAAATTTAGCTTCTTACAAAACCCAAATTACCACCTGATATGCCATAACAACACCAAAATTTACATATTGAAAAACAATTATTCTCTCTCTAATCTTAACCTTGACCTCTTTATGGATTTTCTATTTTAATTAATTCAATGATCCTCACAGTCAAGCCTACACCTGGAAGTCATCAAGACCTTTACATTATCATTTATTATAATTACTTTTCTTGTTTATCTTTAGCTTTTTTCTTTAGATTTTTTAAAAGATATCTTTTGATTCAATCTATATCAAACCAGAATTAAATCAGAAACCACAACATGCAAAATGGACTGTATTTCAAGGCTCCAAATTACTGTCAAAAAAGTCTTAAAACTATATAAGACAAAACAATGATGTCCATTGCAGACTATCTGAGTTCAAATTCCTTTTACACCAGTTTGTTCAGAAACACATTTATGAGAATAGGCCACAAACAACTCAAATCAATAGTAACTCAGTATGAGTTTACATATTTTAATGTAACCACTGAATTCTTTAGCAATTTATCTTTATTATAAATTTTGATTAATTTTGGCTAAGACTGTAAAATCCCCAAATCTAAAAACCCTGATGTATTTTTCCCAACTCTTCTCTCTTTAGAAGCTTTACAGTTCATTTGATTATAGTATCCTTTGCTATAGCAAATAGCAAGGTTTTGTATTTTTAATTACACATGTTCACTGTAGTCTTGGATTGGTACTTTTTATTCTTTTTTTTAAAGATTTTATTATTTATTGAGAGAGAGACAGAGTGAGTGAGAGGGAGACATGAGTGGGGTGAGGGGCAGAGGGAGAAGTAGACTCCCTGCTTAGCAGGGAATCTTATTCAACCTGGGGCTGGATCCTGGGACTCCAGGATCATGATCTGAGCCAAAGGCAGACACTTAACAGACTGAGCAACTGAGGCACCCCAGTACTGCTTCAATTGCAGAATTTCATTTTAATTCTTTTTACAATTCTAGTTCTTTTACAAAATTCTTTATATGATCATATATTTTCTTGAGCCTATTAATTACAGATATTTTGAACTTAAACTCTATGTCTGATATTTCTAAAACCTTATTTATTCACAAATATTTGTAGCTATATCTTATTTTTTGTATCTAATGCTTATATCTTGTTTCTTTGAGTGTTTTGACCTTTTTATCAGGTATAACAGATTTTGCAGAAAAATTATAGAAGTTTGGGATCATATTCTTTTTCTTCATAGTTCAACCAGAAAGATATAGTGAGAAGATAATTTCAATCTAATGAGCAACCTGGATCTTGACTTGCAGTTTTTGAAAGACTCTATGTAATTCTGCTTTATTAATACTCTTAGCATGTAACCTTCCAGGCTTTCAACTGAGAACCTGGGGTATGTAATAATACCTCTCCCTTTATCGGGTCCATACCTCCAATATTTGTCTCCTCAGCACTCTGAAACTTCCCAGAATCTGTTCTGTGTTTCAAAGACACTCTTCTGAACACCTTTCTCTGAAGAGTTTCAGAAATTCACAAATACCTAAGGAAGTCATTGAAACAGCAATGACATTCTCAACAAGTAGCACTGGACCAGGTTGTTCTCAAAGGCTCACCAGAGAGTTACAGTAATTCTCTCTACAGTAAATGGCTTGAGTAGGAAACCACATGCACGAAGAAGAGGGAGGAGTCAGAAAATGAGGACAATGAAGTGAGAGAAAGAAATAAGTGTGTCATTACTTTGAATAATGTCACTTAGGATTACAAAAATATTAGAGAAAAACATACTATCTCCTCATGTACCTATAAGGAATATGGCTTTCATTTCTGTGCTCTCTATTCTAAATTCAGTTGTTTTTTTTTTAAGATTTTATTTTACTTTTTTGACAGACAGTGATTACATGTAGGCAGAGAGGCAGGCAGAGAGAGAGGAGGAAGCAGGCTCCCTGCTGAGCAGAGAGCCCAATGCAGGGCTGGATCCCAGAACCCTGCGATCACTACCTGAGCCAAAGGCAGAGGCTTTAACCCACTGAGCCACCCAGGCACCCCCTAAATTCAGGTCTTTAAGTTGGTTCTCCAGAGATGAGAAATATGTACTTTGACTGACTAAAACCTGAAATTAACCTGGTTCTGTATTCACTCTTTGGTGGAGTAGGTGTGTTAAATGTCAATACACAGAAGAGATCCCGCTTCATATTGTCTTATTACACTAAGCTTATGGTCAAACTCAAGTTTATATCCGGGGTTACATGGTCCAAGAATGTATTCCAGCAAGAACATAGGAATCTTTTCCCAGATCATTTGTCCAACTGGAAAAACATCAGTAGTCTTCCTATAACATCTTCTTTTTTCATATTTTCTTTTCACTAGTGAGAAAAACATTCTCTTCACTGGTGAGAAAAACAGTTTGCATTGTGAGTCCAGCTGTCTTCTCTCCGAAGGATAACCTCCATAAGCTCCTACTCTGACTGGTAGACCATGTGATGTTTTGGGTCTCCTGGAATTACTGTCAATTCAGAGATGCTGTCCAATAATTACTGAAGTGTGATTATTTTCTTTCTCCAATGCACAATCACCCTGGTAAATGTCTATATGTCCCTTTCCAGAAGGCTTAAAGAAAGATTAATGGTGTAAATTTTTGGCCATGTACTGAGGTCTTTCCTTAAGGAGAACTGGTCACCTCTTTATTCAAAGGGATTCTGTAAATTGGCTCAAGTCTGGGAATTGGCTGAAGGGCCATGACTCTGTTTTTATGATTCAAATTAGATTTTTGCTCACTTAACCTAAACTTTTCTGTTTATACAGATCCAGAGAGAATTTAAATAATTTCCATCTATTTCACTTTTGGAAACACCATGTTTGGAAACATCCAGAGAGAATTTAAATAATTTCCATCTATTTCACTTTTGGAAACACTAGTCAACACCACAGGTCTCTGTGAATCAGGCTATTCTGTGTCCAGGTTTATCCTGCTGTCCATTATGGTATGCATGCCTGCCTTGTCTCTGGGGACTAAGTCCTGCCACTTGGCCCCTGACACTCAGGAATCCAAGTATTCATTCCCATTGCATTCAGGTTTATCAGTTCAGTGGTTCCATTAAAATTTCTAGCCCTCATATAAGAGTGATCACAGAGCTCTTAAGGGACTTTGGATTTCCCCTCACAAATTTATTCCTTACAGTCATGATAAAACATATGTTCTCTGAACCCTTAAATAATTAATGAATTCACCTTAACATTGCAAACTCCCTAAGCCTTTGTATCTCATCCACTATAATATACTAAGGCAGTTTTGACAATTTAACTTCGTTTAATTTGCCACCTTTTGGTCCATGTTCAAGTCAACCAAACAAACAGTCATTAGAGGTTTTTAACCACTCATATTGCAACATTAAATCTCTGTTCAGTGAGCCCATATCAAAAAATTCAGCCTGATCCAACTTTATGTTCCACTGCTATCCCACATCTTCAATATCTATTTGTACACATATTCCCAAGGGTTTTATCTGTATAATTTGGAAAAAATCATGTAATTTTTTGGAGTGTAACACACTTTCTCATGGGTAAAATGTTGTACCTCACCTTCAGGGACCTGCTTATACTTGTGTGTAGTTATAAGTGTAGAAGGAAAGAGAGGTGTTGGTGGATCCAGAAAAGAATCAGCAATGTTTTGTAAGGTAACAACCTCTTGAGAAACTATTTCAATTTACTTGTGGAGAGCAGAATTGATCATTCAGAAGTAGAACAGCTTATTCCATTTGCAAAGATTCATCAGACTTTGGAGTTTAACATCTACAGTTTCTTCAGGATCTTTTCATTTTTCCCCATTCCAATTTTTAGAATCATGTTTCTTTCCAATAAATGCCATCAGTTTAGCAACAGATACTTTGGGAGGTTAAACAATCAATTTGCATTTTAATTAAACCACTTACTGAATGTGATTTTGGCTTTGTTTTTCAGCAATCTTAGTTCTGATTCTATAGAAGATAATTATTTCTTTCAAGGAAGAAACAGTAAAATGCTAGAAAAGAGAGATCAATTGAGAAAATAATTTGTAAACCAAAGGGGACCAGAACTTGATGATTTTGAAAAATCAGCTTCTCCAAATAGCAAGACACTAAAATGAAGAGATTTATTGTCAAGATACCATGCTGTAGAGAAAAAGGCCAAAAGAGTGATTATACCACCTCTTGCAGAAACCTCATAAAATCAAAAGTTCAAGGTCAGAATATTTAGAAACACAAAGAACCCTTTTAATAGATTAAGGGTATACCTCCTTTAACCTAACAGTCAAACCTTGGGGCTGTAGAATACTTGAGAGTACTCTCCCTGAACCATCTCAATAGAAGGCCAGTTAAATATATATATATATATATATATATATATATATATATATATATATATATGAAGTATATGTGAAGGTAGTATTTATCTAATGGAGTAACAGTTAATAAAATCCATGCCGGATCCAAAATACACTTGTGAAAATTGTTTCAATAGAAACACTATCTTTTTGGACTAAAAAGGACAGAAAGATACAAATACAAACTAAAAGAAATTCCAAAATTCTGACATGAAGAAAGTTTATAAAATTATTCAGTGGAAAGCATGTGTTACTTTCCATGAAAAAGAAAGAATGAATAAGAAGGTAGGATCAAATTCCTATAAGGTAGAGCCTAGAACCACTGAGAACTACTCTGAGGCCTTGCAACTTAAGAAACTCCCCCACCTTTGCCAGAGTAAATTTCAGAACATCAATGAAGACTGACTTTTTCATTCTTCTTTATCTGGAATATAGATTTCTTTTATCCTAAACCTAGTCAGCCATTGCATGTCAGTTTGTTGGGGACAGTCATCTTGTTTCTTTAGTTTCCAGGTCACAGATGGAGGGAATTTTGCTGCAGGAGGTGTTCTTAATGGATTGCATTCAGCAGCCTCATCTCCACCTGTATTGAATCTATGTGATGAGGTCCTACATAATAAATAGATGTCGATATGGAATGAAACTTTTGGAAAACTTGGAAAGGAGTGTATATATTTTGCATGTATGAAGGATGTGAATCACTAGGGATCTGAGGGAGGACAATAAAAGACATGTCTTAAGGTTATACCCAATGGGTAATGATTTGCTCTACTTGAGTATGAGTGGCTCTGTGACTTGCTTCTTAACCTTTCAAATATGACAAAGGTGACGGGAAGAATCTCACATGATTATGTTACATTCTATAAGACTCCAATTTAATCATCTGGAGGCACTGAAGAAGCAAAGTGCCATGAAGTAGAGAAGACTACCTGTAGACTACCAGTTTAAGCTGAGGGCCCCAGCTCTGTACCTATAAGGAACTGAAATTTGTCAACAACCATGTAAACTTGGAAGACAACCCTGAGCCACAGACAAAATTGCAGCCCCAACTGACCCCTTAGTTGCACCCCGATGTTATCTTTATTAAATGATACAGCTGGGGCGCCTGGGTGGCTCGGTGGGTTGGGCCTCTGCCTTCGGCTCAGGTCATGATCCCAGGGTTCTGGGATCGAGTCCCACATCGGGCTCTCTGCTCAGCAGGAAGCCTGCTTCCTCCTCTCTCTCCCTGCCTGCCTCTCTGCCTACTTGTGATCTCTGTCTGTCAACTAAATATAAAAAAAAAAAATGATACGGCTAACCCATCCCCAGACTTCTGATCCACAGAAATTGTGAGATAATGTTTTCTAAAGTCACTAATTTTGTGGCAATTTTTACAGTGATAGAAAACTAATGAAACACTTACTCTGATTTAGGCAATATAACAAGGGATTTAGATCAAGTAGATGTCCTCCAAAGTAAACTTTGGCTTTAAAATTCATGATTTAGATGATGTGACAATAAACTATAGTGCCCAGTACCAGATAATTTAAGAGGTTATTCTTTAAATATGCTGGATTTCAGGATTTCTTTTCAGTCTGTATTAGCACAGGGAAATTCAGGAATAACAAAATGTAGATATGCCAGTTGAGCCCCATATCAATTCTAGATTAATACAAAATGCATTTGTATCTTTAATTTGCATTTGATACATGGAAACTAAAAGGATCATAAGCTAATCAAATCACAGCCTGAAGACATTTTCATGAGAACAGGTTAAGTGTGTATCATTGCCTGAGCTTAATGCAGGCATTTTCACAAAAATAGGGTATTTTTATGTTATTCCAATGATTGGCAAGGAGTGTAAAATCAAGTTAGAAATGCCATAATTTAAAAAGTATGGTTGTAAATTATTGTACTGTCATTTTTAAAAACATTTTACTTGATTTTCTAGATATCACCATGATTCTTTTTTCCTGGTAAGCAATTGCTTCTGTAAAGCAACCCTGATAACCAGTCAGAATTCTACATGTTGACAAATTAAAAACAGCTTTTGTAGAAAGAAAATTATATAAGAAAGTTGAGGATGAGTAACTTTCTTTATAAAATTTAAAAAAAAATAGTGTTCTCTTTGCAAGTTGTCTGAAAGATTGTACTTGTATGATTTTATTATATATAGTAAACTTTACATAAATAACTAGATTAATATGGAATATAATAATTTATATGGTGTATACTTACATGTAGACATTTCTGTATAAAATATATTGAATGCCTAATGAGATTATAGTTCCATAAAATAACATACAAAAAAACATTCAATATGATATTATGTGACTTAAAAAAATCTTGCACCAGTAATATTCAGATATATTTAGACTTTTCTTATTTTTCTTCCAAAGATTAATGGAAGCTGAAGACATAAAATGATATTATTAAAAACTGTGGTTCTTTTGAGCATGCCTCCTTAATTCGAATATTGGGCAATAATAGAATGCATGTGTAATTTTAGAAGTATTTTAGACAACATGCTGAATACATTTAAAGAATCCCTGAAACCAAGTGTCAGAAACCTAAGTCTCCATGGACTCTAAATTCCCATGTTGTAAGTAGAATTTAAGCTCTATGCTATCTTCCATGGGAGTAAGAACCCCATGTCTGAAAGACAGATACTGTACTGGGAGTTTTAAGGATATTGTAGATATTATTTTTTGGATAAAAAAATTAAAAATCAAAAGAGATAATTATACAGACTTTACTTACTATAGCATCAAGAAATTTCTGGGTTTCTTAAGTAAAAAACAAAACAAAACAGAACAAAATAAAACCTCAAAAAATAAAATAATAAGCATGTTAGGAAAGAAAATTAGTAAGAATTGATGAAGAAATAGAAATTTTCAATGAATTATAATTGTAAATAACTTGAAAATTACTATTAATATATTCAATTTTGGATGGAATCTTGTCTACTACTAAGATAAAAAATTATCTGCAGTCCAAATCTTGTGCATCTTGCTTGGTATCTTTCTCAATGGTTACTATAAAATGGATATTCATTCAAAATATGCTGAATGCTCAAATAATCTTTTTTGTTGTTGTTTCACTTTCTTTATACTATATTTTATTATATTTCTTTGCATTACAACCAGTGGTGATTTTGTTCTGTAGGGGACATTTGGCAATGTCTGGAGATAGTTTGAATGCTATAATTGGGCAGGAGCTATTGTCACCTAGAAGAGGTCAGCAGTACTGTTAAACATTTTACAATGCACAAAACTGTTCTTTTTTAAGAGATTGTATTTATTTATTTGACAGACAGAGATCATAAGTAGGCAGAGAGGCAGGCAGAGAGGAGGACGCAGGCTCCCTGTTGAGCAGAGAGCCTGATGCAGGGCTCGATCCCAGGACCCTGGGATCATGTCCTGAGCTGAAGGCAGAGGCTTTAAGCCACTGAGTCACCCACATGCCCCGCCAAATTATTCTTTATCATGAAATGTATCTGGCCCAAAACACAGGAGTACCATGGTTAGAAAACTCTACTTTAAAGAAAGCAATGTGTGAAATTATTTAATTGCTTGCAAGAGATAGAAATTATTGGTATAAAACACTTATTAGAAGTTTGTAAAAGAGCATTGGTTCATCAAAATTTCTTTCCTTGAATTAGACATAGAGTTTCATATCAACACTGTTTGATTTCCTCAACTGTTCCTGAACCTGTTTTGCCATAGAATAACATTTCAAAGGAAGGTTAAATGTAAGGATGATGAAAATGTAGTAGAAATGGAGAACACACTGGCAAATCCTCTAATTCTAAAATGACAAAACAGTTCTGATTGCCCTGATGAGAGATTAATTGAAATTGATTTGGGTAGAAAAATAAGATAATTTATTGATATGAATATGGTAATATGAATAATTTGGTATTCACAGCAATAATTTGAGTGCTGTGGCTTTTATGCTGAAAATTCCCCATTAGAATGTGAATATAAAATTTAAAATAACTTATAATGTAGTAGGAACTCATGACTACATGACACAGATAAACTATTCTAAGGAGTCTCTTTAGGGATTCCAAATAAAATTAGACTCAGTAGGATCAAAGCTAGAGATTTGATTAGAAATATAAATAGCCCAACACAAACTCCTTTGATTTTAAATAGTTGCATAGTATTACACATCCGTGAAACACTTCTACTTAGTTATACTTACGGCACATAAAAGAAATCCCAGTATTAGTATGCTTCCGTCATCCAAGGACAGAATTCAAAACACAGATTTGTACAGTCATTTATCTCTGTCATCTCTTATTTTAAAAGGGGAATGTTAAGCTGATATTTAATATTTTATTTGAAACATACATTGCTGCAAATTGAATATTAAGATGACTTTTCCACCTGTTACTTCATCCCCCGTTCTTAGGGCAGTGCCTGGCTCATATTGAGTACTCCAGAAATGTTTAAATAAATGCAGATAATCATTGTCATTCTGTGTGAGGATTGTAAAGACTTTTTGTCTGCAAATGATTACTTATTTTCCACTTAATATGTGGCTCAGTCAATTAAGCAGCTGCCTTTGGCTCAGGTCATGATCCCAGGATTCTGAGATTGAGCCTCACATCTGGCTCCCTCTGCCTGCCACTCTGCCTGCTTGTGCTCTGTCTCTCTCTCTCTCTCTCTGTCAAATGAATAAATGAAATCTTAAAAAAATGTTTAGATATAGTTTCTTTAATTTTTAAAAATTTATTCATTATAACCTTAGCAGTGATTAATGGTGTGTGTGCTTTCCTTCTTGCTTTAGTGTAGGCCAAAGTCAGCACTTTACTGCCTCTATGACTCATTTATTTCATATTGTTTTTGCTATATATACAAGGTATACCAAGCTATAATAAACAGATACCAAACATTCTGTTTCATACTTAAATGTAAATTGTGAAGTCATTTAATTTATATAATTTTTGAATGCTTGGCATGTTTCTAATACTCATGAATATGAATTCCAGTAGGATAATTCTGGATCAAAATGGGTCTCATTGTTATAGAAAATGTCAGTGTTTCAAGTACTGTTTTAAACATAACTTAGGACCAAATAGCCAAATCAACAGTTACATCTATCCTAGGACCTTGTGGAGACAACATGAATGACTACACTTTGGTCTAACAGGCTGCTCCAGAAAGGAAGACAGGAGGAAAAAAAAATGTCATGATTGCCATCTTACCTTTTACTATAGACACACACATTTATATATGTATGTATATGATAAATGAGGAAGTGGCTGACATTGTGTCATAGGCAGAGGGGTTATAACTTTTCTTGCTATTATCTTCTCAAGTCTGAGAAAGAAAATAGAGAAAATGCACTGAAACACTCCTCCTTTCCTTACTTCCCAAGTTGAAGAAATAGCTGAGATCATTTAGGACTTCATTTGAAGAATATAATAGTGTTTCTCTCCAGATTCAGAGAATTCACTGATATATGTTTCTAATATCTTAACTGGAAGGAAAAAATCACCAGCAAAGGATCATTACAATTGGGAGATTGGAACATTCCAATGACATGGCACCCACTAGATAATTTGAAACTCACAGGGGCCCAATAGGAAGATAAGAGATTAACTTTGTATGTCATCAAAGGAGAGGTGGTCCATGGTATTAGAGCAACAGAGCTGAGAATGAGTTGGCACAATTTAGCCATCAATCAAGAGTGATATAAGAGATCTACATCAAAATATCTGCCATTGGTAGGGTTGGGGTCTCTATGAAAATTTTTGGAACCACAGATACCAGTTGAGATGGAGTGGTTAATTTTAAGTGCATTGGACTCTGTTCCCCTTTTGATCTTGATGTCACATATAGAGTCCATTGTATGTTTGGAGTGAAAGGAAGCAATGGAGAGAGGGATTTCTTTGTAATCCAGTGTCTAAGAGGAAACTAAAATCAGAGTTAATAGGAAAGAACTTTGGGTGATTATATTTCTATTTGCACCATCCCCACACCCCGATGCTAAGCAAGCTATCTTCTATACCCCTTACTTATGTTACAAAAGCTCTTAGATGTGTTTTGACACTTGGACCTATGGGATAAAACTACTTTAATATAAACTTAGAACATATAAACATGATATTAAAATCAGCTAAAATCTGTAGATGCTTAACAATCGTACAATCTACTATAAATGGAGGTTTAAATGAAAATGGATTCAAAGATCACAATAAAGAATAATTGAAAAGTTAAAAAGGTTGTTCTCTTTAAATCAGCCACATTGACTTGAAATATGCAAGCAGCTACATAGAAGAAACGTTTTCTATACAAAAAAAAAAAAAAAAAAACAAAAGAAAGAAACTAAAGAAGAGATATGAAAGGAGAGAAACCTCTCTTGAACTGGACTGGGCTTTGGGCCTGTAAGAAGGCAGTTTAAGGGAGTTTCTAGGTGAAAGACCCTGACAAAGAGAAACAACCCTTATTAAGAGTGTTGGGTGGCTTTAAGGAGTGCAGTTTTGACCTTGAACTATAGTAGATACACCTGGGAAGAATGCCAGAATGGACTTTGTTTCATCAGTGGCCAGTGAAGCAAAAAAATGGTGTTAACTTCAACTGGGGTTGGAGACAAAGGTGAACTCAGCGAGTAAAACTTGAAACCCTGATCAGCTTGTGTAGTAGAGTCAAGTTGAAAAATGTAACATGATCATGCATTTTTAAGTGTTTTGTACTTCCCAAAGTAGCAGAAGACTTTTGCTCTCTAACCTACGTGTTTTGCCAGAAGTGCTGCCAATGGAAGATTAAATAAAATACAGAAAAGCCCCTTGTCCATTGTAAGACCCCTAATTTTGGATGAGAGACACAAGCTCCTGGATCACACAAGCAGTAGACAAGCACTAGGGCTGGAACAATAGCAACCTTATTTGATTGATTGTTCCTAATGTTTCAGGCAGCGTGTGAAGTGAATTACATGGATTATCTTATTTAACTATAGTTCTAGAAAAGGTTAATTTCTATGTGATATGAAGAAAATAAGACTTATTTTGAAGTCTTGTTCAAAGAATAAGGAAGGAAACTCACAGGGGCCCAACAGGAAGACAAGAGATTAATTTGTCTTATGACAAGTATGAAGGAAATAAGACTTAAAAAAATTAAGTATTAGTCCAGGATCTCAAATATTTTTAATAATAGAGATAAGATTAAAAACAAGGCACATGTGTTTCTAGACTCTGTGTTCTTAAATTCTGTACTACACTGTACATTGGTGAAACATGCAGTTTGTGTCAGGTACCTTTGCTTTGGTACAAAAACTACCAAGAGGCTAGATAAACACCATTGTGAAATCATTTAGTCTATTAATACCTCCACTTTACCCATAAGCTCTAAACAGAGAGAATTTATGAAATAAAAATAAATCTGAAGGGCACCTGGGTGGCTCAGTGGGTTAAGCCTCTGTCTTCAGCTCAGGTCATGATCCCAGCATCCTGGGATTGAGTCCCACATCGGGCTCTCTGCTCAGCAGTGAGCCTGCTTCTCCCTTTCTCTCTCTCTGCCTGCCTCTCTGCCTACTTGTGATCTCTCTCTGTCAAATAAATAAATAAAATCTTTAACAAAAAATAAAAAAAATAAATAAAAATAAATCTGAAGTGGGGGAGGAGTCAAGATGGTGGAGAAGTAGCACGCTGAGACGACATCAGGTAGCAGGAGATCAGCTAGATAGCTTATCAAACCATTCTGAACACCTACAAATCCAACAGGAGATCAAAGAAGAGCAGCAATTCTAGAAACAGAAAATCAACCACTTTCTGAAAGGTAGGACTGGCAGAGAAGTGAATCCAAAGCGATGGGAAGATAGACGGCAGGGAGAGGGGCCGGTTCCCCACAAGTGCCGGAATAACAGAGCACAAAATCAGAACTTTTAAAAGTCTGTTCCGCTGAGGGACATCATTCCAGAGGCTAAGACAATGTGAAGCCCATGTGGAGACAGCATGGCCTCAGGTCCCACGGGATCACAGAAGGATCGGGGCTGTCTGAGTGTTGCAGAGCTTGCAGGTATTAGAGCAGGGGAGCCAGCTACAGAGACAGAGCCCAGGAGTGAGCTTTCAACTCGGGGTCACCTTAAATCGTGATCCGTGGCCCAGGCCACTGCTCTGTGAGCAGGGACCCCACAAGATCTGGGGAGACCCCCCTGGAAGAGCTTAGGGATCTGCAGGGTTCGGAGACTCCAGGTGGGGCTATGTGCAAGAGACAGAGAAGTTTGGTCACAGGCTGGGTGAGCTCGGAGTATGGCCAGAGGCCAGGAAGATAGGGGTGATTGAGTGCTTTTCTCTGAGGGCGGACTGAGGACTGGGGCCTGGAGCTATTGGCTCCTCTGGGCCAGAGATTGGGAGGCCACCATATTCATTCCCGTCCTCCAGAACTCTACAGAAAGCATTCAGGGAATAAAAGCTCCTAAAAGTGAACCCGATTGGATTACTTAGCGTGGCCCCTGGTAAGGATGGGGCAATTCCGCCTTGGGCAAAGACACTTGAGAATCACTACACCAAGCCCCTCCCCCAAGAAAATCGACAAGAAATCCAGCCAAAACCAAGTTCACTTACCAAGGAGAACAGAGGAATTCCAGAGGAGGAGAGAGCAAAGCATGGAATTCATGGCTTTCTCCCCATGATTCTTTAGTCTTGCAAAGTTAATTAATTTTTTTAATTTTATTTTTTTCTTCTGCTAATTTTTTTTAACTTTTGCCCTTTCCTCTTTTAACGTTTTTAACTAGTACATCTTAACAATAACTTTCATTAAAAAATATATATATATATTTTTTGAACTTTCAGTATTTTTGTCATATTTTATTCTTCATTGTATCCAACTTTATATTTTGTATACACATAGGGTTTTTCTTCCAAAAATACTTGGGGGTACAACTTCTTCTAATAGATCAAAATACACCCTGAATCTAGTACAGGGCTTTGTTCTAGTCTCCAGCCTGAGCAAATTCTCTCCACTTTTTTTTTTTGTTTTTCTCCCAACGAACTTAACTTATCAACTCCTTTTGTAGAAATTAAAAAAAAATTCATCTTTATAGCCGTATTCTATCCCTTCATTGTGTTACCCTTATATATGTTTTTCATTCTTTAATTTTAATATATTTTTCATTCTTTTTGGGAGGTAGTTTCTTCTAAGAGACCAAAATACTCCCCAAATTAAGTGGGTGACCCTGTTCTATTCACCAGTCCAATATATATAAATTTTCATTTTTATATTTTTCTTTATTCGTTTTCTTTTTTAATTTTTTTTCCTTAATTTCTTTTTACCCTCTTTCTTCCCCCCACAATTTGGGGTCTCTTCTGATTTGGTTAAGGCAGATTTTCCTTGGATCTTTGCCACACTTTTAGTATATTAATCACTCCTTCATATATTCTTATCTGGATAAAATGACAAGGCAGAAAAACTCACCACAAAAAAAAAAAAAGAAACAAAACAAAACAAAAAAAAACACAAGAGGCAATATCAAAGGCGAGGGACCTAATCAATATGGACATTGGTAATGTGTCAGATCTAGAGTTCAGAATGACAATTCTCAAGGTACTAGCCAGGCTTGAAAAAGGCATGGAAGATATTAGAGAAACCCTGTCTGGAGAGATAAAAGCCCTTCCTGGAGAAATAAAAGAACTAAAATCTAACCAAATTGAAATAAAAAAAGCTATTAATGAGGCACAATAAAAAGTGGAGGCTCTTATTGCTAGGATAAATGAGGCAGAAGTGAGAATTAGTGATATAGAAGACCAAATGACAGAGAATAAAGAAGCTGAACAAAAGAAAGACAAACAACTACTGGACCATGAGGGGAGAATTTGAGAGATAAGGGATACCCTAAGATGAAACAACATTAGAATAATAGGGATTCCAGAAGAAGAAGAAAGAGAGAGGGGAGCAGAAGGTATATTGGAGAGAATTATTGTAGAGAATTCCCCTAATATGGCAAACGGAACAAGCATCAAAATCCAGGAGGTGCAGAGTCCCTCAAAATCAATAAGAATAGGTCCATACCCCATCACCTAATAGTAAAAGTTACAAGTCTTAGCGACAAAGAGAAAATTCTGAAAGCAGTCCAGGAAAAGAAGTCTATAACATACAATGGCAAAAATATTAGATTGGCAGCAGACATATCCACAGAGACCTGGCAGGCCAGAAAGAACTGCCATGATATATTCAGAGCACTTCATGAGAAAAACATGCAGCCAAGAATACTATACCCAGCTAGGCTATCATTGAAAATAGAAGAAGTGATAAAAAGCTTTCAGGACAAAAACTAAAAGAATTTGTAAACACCAAACCAGCTCTACAGGAAATATTGAAAGTGGTCCTCTAAACAAAGAGAGAGACTAAAAATAGTAGATCAGAAAGGAACAGAGACAATATATAGTAACAGTCACGTTACAGGCAATACAATGGCACTAAATTCATATCTCTCAATAGTTACCCTGAATGTTAACGGGCTAAATGCCCCAATCAAAAGACACAGGGTATCAGAATGGATAAAAAAACAAAACCCATCAATATGTTGCCTAC
>PISX010020444.1:0-36034 GCA_004024625.1 Mellivora capensis | reverse complement strand
ATGGGACGCCTGGGTGGCTCAGTTGGTTAAGCAGCTGCCTTCGGCTCAGGTCATGATCCCAGCGTCCTGGGATCGAGTCCCACATCGGGCTCCTTGCTCGGCAGGGAGCCTGCTTCTCCCTCTGCCTCTGCCTGCCACTCTGTCTGCCTGTGCTCGCTCTCTCTCGCTGTTTCTCTCTGACAAATAAATAAATAAAATCTTTTAAAAAAATAAATAAATAAATGTATAAACATGGAATCATATATAGAGTATTTCTCCGACCACAATGGAACAGAATTAGAAACCAGCATCAGAAGGAAATTTGGAAAATTCATAGATATGTGGAAATTAAACAACACACCTTTTTTTTTAAAGTAATCTCTATACCCAAAATGGGGCTCAAACTCAAGACCCCAATAACACCTGGCTGGTTCAATCAGAAGAGCATGTGACTCTTGATCTTGGGATCATGAGTTCAAGTCTCACATTGGGTATAGAGATTACTTAAGTAAACTTTAAAAAGCAAACCAAAAAATCCCCAAATAACAACAACAAAAGACAAACAACAACAACAACAACAACTCTGAGATCAAGAGTCACATGCTCTTATCAACTGAGCCAGCCAGGTAACTCTAAACAACACATTCTTAAATAATGAATGAGTCAAAGAAGACATTACAAGGAAAATTAGAAAATACTTAAAAATGAATGAATATAAAAACACAATATACCAACTTATAAAATACAGTGTAAGTAGTGCTCCATAGGAAATGTAGAGCTCTAAACAACTATATTTTTAAAGAAAGAAAGAAAGAAAGAAAAAGAAAGATCGGTCAGTCTCAATATCCAAAACTTGTACCTTAAGGAACTAGAAAAAAGAAGAGCAAACTAAACTCAAAGAGGCAAAATAAAAGAAGTAATACAAATTAAGTGGAGATAGGGGTGCCTAGGTCACTCAGTCACTGGGCATCTGGCTTCGGCTCAGGTAATGATCCTGGAGTCCTGGGACAGAGCCCCACATCAGGCTCCCTACTCGGCGGGGAACCTGCTTCTTCCTCTCCAGCTCTCTGTGATTGTGTTCCCTCTCTCACTAGCTCTGTCAAATAAATAAAATCTTTTTTAAAAAATTCAGTAGAAATAATCAAAACAAGAAAGAAACAATGGGGAAAATAGATAAAATCCAAAGTTGATTCTTTGAAAAGATCAACAAAACTGACCTTTAAACTAAGAGAAAAAGACTTGGGCTGCTGGATAGCTCAGTCGGTTAAGCATGGACTCCTGATTTTGGCTCAGGTCATGATCTCATGATCGAGGGATTGAGACCCCTATTGGGCTATGGACTCCAGGCTCTCCACTCAACAGAGAGTCTGCTTGAGATTCTCTCCTCTCCCTCTGCCCTTCCCCCTGCTCGCACCCTCCCTTTCTCCCTCTCTCTCTTTCAAACAAATAAATCCTTTTTTAAAAAAGAGAGAGAAATGACTCAAATTACTCAAATCAGGAATGAAAATGAGGACATTATACCAACCTTATAGAAATAAAAACAAAATGTAATGAACATTTATATACAAAACAATTAGATAACCTCGGTAAAATGAACAAATTCATTGGAATACACAAACTATCAAAACTGACTGAAGAAGAAATAGAAAATCTGAATGGATCTGTAACAATGGAGAGATTGAATCAGTAATCAAAAGCCTTGTAACAGTAAAAAAAAAACAAAAAACAAAAAAAAAACCCAGTAAAAAACAGTAAACAAAAACAGTAAAAAAAAAAAAACAAAAAAAGACCAGGATCAGAGAACTTCACTGGGGAATTTTTTTTTAAATAGACTCTACCTCCAACGTACAGTTTGAACTCATGACCACGAGATCAAGAGTGACATGCCTCTTCACTGGCAAATTTTATAAAACATTTAAAGAATTTACACTAGGAATGCCTGCATGGCTCAGTCAGTTAAGCGTCTGCCTTTGGCTCGGGTCATGATCCCAGGGTCCTGGGACAGAGCCCCAAGCCCCACATCAGGCAACCTGCTTAGCAAGGAGTCTGCTTCTCCCTTTCCCTCTGCTCCTCCTCTTGCTTGTGCACTCTCTCTTTCTCAAATAAATAAATAAATAAATGGAATTTACACCAATTCTTCTCAAACTTTTCAAAAAAACAGAGGGAATACTTAATTCATTCTATGAAGCCTGTATCATACTGATACCAAAGCTACATACAGACATCACCAGTAAAGAAAACTACAGACCAATTATAGATGCAAAAATCCTCAACAAAATACTACCAAATGGAATCCTGCAACATATTAAAAGGATTTATACAATAGTGTCTGGCCAAAGTGGACTCTCAATAAATATTTGGTGAATAAATAAATGTGCAAGCCAAAAAAAAAAAAAAAAGCAGATCTATATTCTCATTTTCTTTTAGTGACTAAAGAAGTGCTGGACAATTATTTCAAAATTTACAACCCAGGTAAACCTGGCGATTCACAGACATGTACCCCTGGGGATAAAAATACTTTATATGTTTATAAAAAATAAAAAAATTAAAAAAAATTACAACCCAGTAATTCATCTAGTAGAAATATATGAAATATAGTGGTATATTAATTAAATTTAATTGAATTATGAGGCACCTGGCTGACTCAGTGAGTGGAGCATGTGACTCTTATCACAGGATTGAGTTTGAACCCCATGCTGGGTGTCGAGATTACTTAAAAATAAAATCTTTTTTTTTTAAATTTATACGATGGTTAAATCCACAGATTCAATAAAATCTCTATCAAAATTCCAACTACATTCCTTTTTTTTTTTTTTAAGATTTTATTTATTTGTCAGAGAAAGAGAGAGAGAGAGAGCGCGCAAGCACAGGCAGTCAGAGGCAGAGGGAGAAGCTGGCTCCCCGCTGAGCAAGGAGCCCGATGTGGGACTCGATCCCAGGATGCTGGGATTATGACCTGAGCCGAAGGCAGCCGCTTAACCAACTGAGCCACCCAGGCGTCCCTCCAACTATATTTCTGCATAAATAAACAAGAATCCACTCATATGGATCGAATTCAGATGAAATTGCAAGGAGCCCTGAATAGCCAGAACAGTCTTGAAAATAACAACGTTGGAAGACTCACATGTCCCAATTTCAGAATATACTATGAAGCTACTAATCAAAACCGTGTGATACTGGCAAAGAACAGACATATACATTAATAGAGTCCAGAAATTAACCCACATATCTATGGTCAACGGATTTTCAACAAGGATGCCAAGACCATTCAATGGGGAAGGAATAGTCTTTTCAGTAAATAGTGCTGGAACAACTGGGTGTCTGCATACAAAATGAAGTTGGACACTTACTTCAGACTATGTATAAAAAATTAACTCAACATGGATCAAAGTCCAAATTAAAAAGCTATAGCTATTAAACTGGATGGAGTTCAGGACATGCTACTCCAAAATTTGGTGCCTTGGCATACTGAGTATCCTTTTAACTATTTATTTGGAAGAGAGCGTGAGCATGCACATGCATGCAAAGGGCAGAGGGAGAAAAAGAATCTTAAGCAGGCTCCACCCCCAGTGCCTGATGTGGCTCGATTCTCTTTCTTCCTCTGCCCCTTGCACTCACACTCTAAAAAAAAAAAAAAAAAAAGTCAGCTAGGCACCCTTAAAGTGGGTTTTTTATAGTTAACATATAGTTCCATCTTATTTTTTCATCTACTGGCACAACCTTTTTGAAGGGCAATTTGTGTTTAATCAAAAAAAAAAAAAATTGGGGGCACCTGGGTGGCTCAGTGGGTTAAGCCTCTGCCATCAGCTCAGGTCATGATCCCAGGGTCCTGGGATGGAGTCCCGCATCAGGCTCTCTGCTCAGCGGAGAGCTTGCTTCCCCCTCTCTCTCTGCCTGCCTCTCTGCCTACTTGTGATCTCTCTGTCAAATAAAATCTTTAAAAAAAAAAAGTCTCATAGGAGGCTTACTAAAGATTGGTCAAAGACAGTCTCTGTCATGTGTAATATTTATCAAGATTAAACATTCACATACTCTTTAATATAATTCTAATACTTGGAACTTATCCCATAAACAGGGACACCTGGATGGCTCAGTTGGTTAAGCATCTGACTTCAGCTCAGGTCACAAATTCAGGTCCTGGGACCGAGCCCCGATCAGTGCTCGAGGGGAGTCCCTCTCCCTCTGCTCTTCCCCCAGCTCACGTTCACTTTCTCTTTCTCTCTCAAATAAATAAAATCTTTAAAAAAAAAAAAAAAAAGAGTTTATCCCATAAACATACTTACAAAAGTACCCCAAGATGGTATGTGCAGGGATTATCTCCAAACTACTGTTAATAGTATCTAAAAGACCACCAATAAGAGGATTAAACAAATTAAGGTACTTAGTCTCTTCCCCCCAATTTTTTTTATGTAGTAGAATACATAGAATATTCATCTTGTAAGCTGAAATTCTATTTCCATTAAAAAATAACTGCCCATTTTCCCCTTCCCCCCTCAGGGCCTTGTAACTACCATTCTAGAATATTCATCTTGTAAGCTGAAATTCTATTTCCATTAAAAAATAACTGCCCATTTTCCCCTTCCCCCCTCAGGGCCTTGTAACTACCATTCTATTTTATGTCTGAGTCTGACTACTCTTCACACCTCATATAAGTAGAATCATACAGTGTATCTTTTTTTGACTGGCTTATTTCATTTAACATAATGTCCTCGAGATTCATCCAAGTTGTACCATATGTCAGAAATTCTTTTCTTTTTAAAGATAAATACTATTACACTGTATGTGTATACCACATTTTGCTTATCCATTCAATGGACATTTGGGTTGCTTCCACATTTTAGGTAATATGAATAATGCTGCTATGAACACAGGTTTACAAATATCTCTTCAAGACCCTGCTTTCAATTCTTTTGGTGATAAACAGAGAAGTTGAATTGCTGGGTCGCAGGGTAATCCTATTTTCAATTTTTTGAGGAACCACCATACGATTTTTTTGAGGCAACTGTACCATTTTACATTCCCACCAAAAGCAAAAGCACCTTCTTAAAATGAAATAATATGTAGCTGAAAAAAAAGAATAAAAAGGTTTATCCACATATAGTGATACAGAAAGATATGCAAAACACTAAGCAAAAACAGAAGGTGCAAAACCATATTACAGTATTATCCCACTAACAAATACTAAAAATATTGGATAATTGTGGATAAATATTGGATGTGGATAAAAAAATGTGGATAAATATCCAAAAAAAATTGGATAATAGTGGATAAATATTGCAACATGTATAAAAATTTTTTTGAGAAGACACAAAAGAAACAGTGAATAGTGGTCAACTTTAGGGAGAGGTACTAGGAAGCAGTAGAGGGAAGTTTTTTCATTTTATACCTTTATAAATAGTTTGTTAAAAGCTATTTATTCCACCATTACTGGAGACAAAACATCTTTCTATATTATTTCAACTTCTTACTTTGGGCATAAATTATATATGAATATATGTTAATGTGTATAAATATAAGTAAATTGTAGGACAAGGAAGAAAGATTTTTGAACAGGCTTATGCCACTATACTATTTACTTATTTTTCAAGCTAATCAAACACCTCCAAAGATATTCCAAAGGTTAGCTGTATTTCAGTAGTTTGAGCCATACCTTTAAGTGTTCTGAAAGGAAGTCTGGAAGGAGATAAACTTGTGCCAACAGCTCTGTATAGTCACGACAACGAAAATAGTAAATATGGGAAAGAATATTTTCCAGAGTGAAATCCTCCAAAGCTTTTGGGTGCTCTAGAATAAACAAAACAATCTTTAAATAATCAGTTTTACTGGGACGCCTGGGTGGCTCAGTTGGTTGAGCGGCTGCCTTCAGCTCAGGTCATGATCCCAGCGTCCTGGGATCGAGTCCCACATCGGGCTCCTTTCTCTGCAGGGAGCCTGCATCTCTCTCTGTCTCTGCCTGCCTCTCTGTCTGCATGTGCTCGCTCTCGCTCTCTCTCTCTCTGACAAATAAATAAATAAAATCTTTAAAAAAAAAAAAAAAAAAAATCAGTTTTACTTGTTTTGATAAATTGGTGATTGTAGGAAAACAATACATTTGAGTAACAAAATGCTTCACTGTGAATAAGAGAACTATTCACTTTAATTCAAAGATAACAAAATTAAAATAAAATTACTATAAACTACTACTGCATAATTCTTGACCTCTTATTTTCACCTTCTCCACTATTTCCTTACATGCTAGGCTATCTAGAAATTGTTTATACACATATACAACTCGAGTTTTAAAGCCTACCTTTTCATATTTCTAGTTATTTGCTTCCATTAAATAGAAGTAACATAATGGAGTTTCTCTTTTCTTGTTTTTTTTTTTTTTTTTTTTTTTTTTTTTTTTTTTTTTTTTTTTTTTAACTAGGACTAAAAATTAAGAGTTAAAAGGGAAAATGTTCAAAAGAAGCATCTTTTCCCCTTATGGTAACTTTTGCCCATTATTACTATAGCATAATTTGATATTTAAGTACAAACAATGTAAGATTCTCCCTAGATTATATATTTTTTTTTAAAAAAAACAGTTTTGGGGGCACCTGGGTGGCTCAGTGGGTTAAAGCCTCTGCCTTCGGCTCAGGTCAAGATCCCAGGGTCCTGGGATCGAGCCCCTCGGGCTCTCTGCTTAGCAAGGAGCCTGCTTCCTCCTCTCTCTCTCTGTCTGCCTCTCTGCCTACCTGTGATCTCTGTCTCTCTGTCAAATGAATAAATAAGATCTTTAAAAAAAGAAACAAAACAGTTTTGGCAGGGTGCCTGAGTGGCTCAGTTGGTTAAGCATCTGACTCAATTTCGGCTCAGGTCATGATCTCAGGGTGTGGAGATGGAGTCCTGCATCCAGCTCTGCACTCAGCAGGGAGTCTGCTTGAGATTCTCACCCCCTGCACCCCCTTGCTGGTGCTCTCTCAAATAAATAAATAAATAAATAAATCTTAAAAAAGAAAAAATGGTTTGGTTTTATACATATTAGGGAAACCAGTTTAAAATTACTGCACTTTAAAACGTCCTTAAGTTTTAATATTGAAAAAAAAAACCAAGAAATTAAATTTCAGAAAGCACTGCCTATTACAAATATAAAAGTTCATTTTTAACCAAAAAATAATAGCTTAATCACACAGCAATCACTAAAGATTTTATATCCCAGGGCCACACCTATAATATTCAGTAAGGTTTTAAGACACTATTACAAATACACATTGTGACACGGGTAATTTTAAGGCCTTTCAGTAGATATACTGGTCATTAGTTAAAAAGGACACCTAGGGGTACCTGGGTGGCTCCGGTGGTTAAGCTTATGCCTTCTGCTCAGGTCATGATCCCAGGATCTTGGGATAAGAGTCCTGCATTGTGCTCCCTCCTCAGGAGGAAGTCGGCTTCTCCCTCTCCTCTACCCCTTACCACTGCTCGTGCTCGCTTGCCTGCTCGCTCACTCTGTCTCTCAGTCTCAAATAAATAAATAAAATCTCTAAAAAAAAAAATAAAAAGGGGTGCCTGGGTGGCTCAGTTGGTTAAGCAACTGCCTTCAGCTCAGGTCATGATCCTGGAGTCTCAGGATGAAGTCCGACATCGGGCTCCCTGCTCAGTGGGGAGTCTGCTTCTCCCTCTGACCCTCTCCCCTCTCATGCTCTCTCTCTCTCTCTCAAATAAATAAAATATTTTAAAAAATAAAAATAAATAAAAAGGACACCAAGTACTCATATGAAAATTAAAATATCCAGCTATTACATTCATTTAAAGGGAATACAAACATCTTATGAAAAGTATTGGGTTTTTTGCTTTTTTTTTTTTAAGATTTTGTTTATTTATTTGACAGAGACAGTGAGATAGAGAACACAAGCAGGGTAAACAGGAGAGGGGAAGCTGGCTCCCGGCTGAGCAGGAAGCCCTGCATGGTGCTCAATCCTAGGACCCTGTGTTCATGACCTGAGTTGAAGGCAGACGCTTAACGACTGAGCCACTTAGGCGCCCCGAAAAGTATTGTTTTTTTAAATTACTAAAGAATGAGGACGGGACAACCAAAAAATAGACTAAAACAGTCAAACCAAAAACCATTTAATTTAAAAGTAATTAAAAGAGCAAGAACTTAAATACCTTTGAGTATTTAAATTATTTAAATTGAAATTACCTTTATATGTTTTCTTTTTTTTTAAGATTTTTTTTTTTATTTGTTTATTTGACAGAGAGAGATCACAAGCAGGCAGAGAGAGTTGGGGGGAAGCAGGCTCCCTGCTGAGCAGAGAGCCCGATGCGATGCGGGGCTTGATCCCAGGACCCTGGGATCATGACCTGAGCCAAAGGCAGAGGCTTAACCCACAGAGCCACCCAGGCGCCCCACCTTTATATGTTTTCTTAAAAAATCAAACAATATTTCTACATGAGAAAAATTAAAAAAAAAAAAAAACTTAACACAATCATGAAGTCAATTACATTCTACTCAGAACCCCCTAAGGTCAATCACCTTAATGTTCTAAATATTTCCAACATGGTTTTTCAAAGCTATCTTCAGTGGGAAACCTGGGTAGCTCATTCAGCTGGGCACCTGCGCTCAGCTCAGGTCATGATGCCAGGGTCCAGGGATCTAGGCCCCACCTCTGGTTCCCTGCTCAGCTGGGAATCTGCTTCTCCATTTGCACCTCCCTCCACTTGTGCTTGCTCTGGCTCTCTCTCTCAAATAGATAGATAAAATCTTTAAAAAAAAAAAAAAAAAGAAGAAGAAGAAGAAGAAGTGAGGGCCATAAGAGAAGAAGAAAAGGCCAGTCTAGGTTGTGGCATTTCTAAGTCTAAAAGAAAGATCTGAGAGTTTAACACTAGGACACTGTCAAGTCATTAAGATTCACGTTCCAAATGGTTTCCTGCTGAGGCTTGGGAGGAATGTTAATTACTTTTATTATAGAGAAAGAGGATCATTTGCTAACTTACCCCCTCCCATATGTGTTTCTGCTGTAAGGTGAAGGTGCTGAATGCAGGCAGTTGCAAGGTCTACCACTCTATCAACCATAAAACTTCCTTCAGTATCAATAAAAACTGCTTCACCTTCCACTCCTCCAAAACATTCTGGTATCTGCACATCTACTGCCAACTGCATACTGTCAAGAGAAAGCTGAATGACCAAATCATTATCATAATCATCTCAGGCAGTGTTTTCAAACTCCACATCACCACCCATTAGGTACCACCATTAGGCAACAGATATGGCTAACTTTCTGCTCCAAATATATGTGAATCAACTGATATTTGGATTAGGGGAAGGGTGTACCCATAAAACCATGATTAAGGACTTTTTAAGTGGTTTTTAGGTCTTTGAGAATGAAACCCTTCCTCATACTAAACCTACCTTCAAATATATCCTCAGGAATTAATATAATAAAAATATACAGTAAATATATTATAATATACACATATAAAATACATTATAATAAATACAACATTCATATTTTATACTATATGTTATATATATTATATAATAAAATATAATAAAATAGAAGACCACCTGTTTACCCTAATGATCACATTACAATGTTGCAAAAGAAACATTTTTGGATACCAAAATAATTATACCAATTCAAAGATGCAGTACTGAAGTAACACAAATGGTAAACTGATTTTTTTGTGTGTGCATGCATACACACACAAAAAATTAAGAGCACATACATGCATTTTTGGGCTCCTGAATGTAGACCTACAGCACCATATTCTATTACTTACATAAAATGTCATTAAGCCTATCCTTAAGAAGAGAACATTTTACTTTACCATAATTGTGTTTTTCCAACACCTGGTACACCACAAATTTCTGTTATTTTGGTTAAGGGTATTCCACCCCCAAGAATATTATCTAGTGCTGAACAGAAGGTAATTATGAAGCTCTGGGTATGCTCCTGCTCAAGAAGTTCCAGTGCTGTACACTTCTTGCCTGACTCAGCTGTAGCAGTATATCTTGGTTTAATTGTAAGACATTCTCTTCTTAAAATCTGCAGAGTTTCTAAGGCTTCCTCTTTAGATATCCCAACTTCTGGAAGTAAAAGAAGAAAAAAAAACAAAAAAACAAAACAAAACCTTAAACCCTGATTTTAGAAATTTAAAAGTCTTAACATGCTTTTGGGTTGTCTTTATTAATTTTAATTTTTAGATAAGAGTGATGCCAAGAGTAAAGAAAATAAAAATAAAACATTCCATTAACTATTGAATTTTTCAAGTTAATAAAGGCATTTATCTATATTTTCTTAGCCTTTACATCCTTAAAGGATTTATTATCTCAAAAACAGAATTCAGAAACCTAAACCTCTAAAGCATTTGAGTACCTACAAGAGTATCTCAGAAAGTAGAAATAAAAATGTACTGGCAAGGGGTGCCTGGGAGGCTCAGTTGTTAAGTGTCTGCCTTCAGCCAGATGTGAGGCTCCCTGCTCAGTGGGGAGTCTGCTTCTTCCTCTCCCTCTGGGGCTCACCCTGCTTGTGCTCTCAAATAAATAAAATCCTTACTTTAAAAAAAAAAAATACTGGCAGTCAGTCCTTTTACTATCTCTTTTGGTTTTATGAAGTCATGGTTTTGTTTTGTTTTTTTAAGATTTTATTTATTTATTTGATAGAGATCACAAGTAGGCAGAGAGGCAGAAGCAGGCTCCCTGCTGAGCAGAGAGCCAGACGCGGGGCTCTATTCCAGGACTCTGGGATCATGACCCAAGCTGAAGGCAGAGGCTTTAACCCACTGAGCCACCCAGTGGCTTCACCCAACTGAAGTCACAGTTATTTTGATCTAATAAGGCATCTAAATTACTTTTCAGAAGAGAATGAAAATGGCCTCTAACTGCCTAAAACAAGATTTAACTTTAGGAAGTGCATGTACGTGTATTATTCGTAATAAAAACTTTTCATAGAAACACTATCATGAAAAATTCACATATCACTCTAAACTTTGTAATGAGAACAATTATTTGATGCACAAATATTTTAAATAATACACTTACAGGGGTGCCTGGGTGGCTCAGTGGGTTAAGCCTCTTGCCTTTGGCTCAGGTCATGATCTCGGGGTCCTGGGATGGAGCCCCACATCAGGCTCTCTGCTCAGCAGGGAGCCTGCTTCCCTCTCTCTCTCTGCCTACTTGTGATCTGTCTGTCAAATAAATAAATAAAATCTTAAAAAAATACACTTATGCTTTTTATTTTATTCCTATAAGCATAATATTTTATTCCTATATTATAAGCATAATAAAATTATGCTTATAATTTTATTCCTATCAAACAATATGGCTTGAGAAGAGAAAATGGCGATTTACAAAACAAGCTGTTAATGATAGGAATAATGAAAGGCAAGGGTGAAGGGCGCCTGGGTGTTTAGTGGTTTAAGCCTCTGCCTTCCTCTCAGGTCATGATCTCAGGGTCCTGGGATGGAGCCGGTGTTGGCAGAGGGGGTGAGGGGGGCAGGGGTCCGCTCAGCAGGGAGCTTGCTTCGCACTCTCTCTACCTGCCTCACTGCCTACTTGTGATCTCTGTCAAATAAATAAATAAAATCTTAAAAAAAAAGTGAGGGTGACATCACTTATGAGTTTGATAGGGCAGGGCCTGATTTGGTTAGGATATGAATATAAATTTGGCACTAATAAAAGACAATAATGGTGATAAGGAAATGAAAATCCTATCCAGTTAAAAAGCGGAAACTCTGGAGTCAGATTTCTTGGGTTTGTAAACCCTGACTGAATCACTTATTATGAAGTTACTAAGTAAGGATGAATTTTTTTTTTTTTTTTTTTTGCCTCAGATCTTTCCTTCTGTAAAAGGGGAATGAGACAATACATGTTGAATAGCTGGGTAGAATACTCAGAGCATCCAAAATGCTCCGTAACTGTTAGCTATCATTATCATGCAGATTCTCTCATTTATTTTCTGTAAAACCAACTTGTTGAAAGAAAAAGAGCCCATCGAGCTTTGGGGGACAGGGGTGCCTGAATGGGGTTCAGTCGGTTAAGCGACTGCCTTCTGCTCAGTTCATGATCCCAGGGCCCCGTATCTGGCTCCCTGCTTCTCTCTCTCCCTCTGCAGCTCCTCCTGCTTGTTCTAACAAATAAATAAAAATTTTAAGCACACAAAAACTCTGGGAAACAGTATGCAGTGTAAGACTTAAAACAGTTAACACTGGGTCTACAACATTTATTCTTTAATGGTGAGTTGAAACTTCCTTATTTTCCTTTGTTAATGGCAAGGACTTAAAATGTTGCCCTATCTTAAGAGCTGTTCTGAGCATACCCTCGTGTAATGCGTACAGCGAGACTGGCCTCAGACAGCTTCATTTTTGTATTCCTCATGATTCAGCGGTTCCCACCAATGTATAATCTACAGTGCTCTGGAATGAGAGGTTTGGGATTTCTCTTTCTGTTTTTCCAGCGAATTACAGGAGAGAAGCAATGTCTTCTTTCTGTTGCTGTCTCCAGGTGCTGGGGATTCTGCTCCCTTTCTTGCCTCTAGTCCTATCACGAATCCTCTATTTCTCAAATGTAATCCCTTTGCCCCTTGGATTCTGGAACAGCTAAAACTAAACCAGCTGTCTGGTACCAATCCTAGCTCCACCTTTCCTAGCCCAGTCAACACGAAAAGTTACTTAACCACCTGTTCCTTCATCAGCATACTGGACATAATAATCCAAGTTAACAGGGTTCTTTTGGGTAATAAATTAGCTAGTCCTC
This sequence comes from Mellivora capensis, assembly GCA_004024625.1. NCBI lineage: Eukaryota > Metazoa > Chordata > Mammalia > Carnivora > Mustelidae > Mellivora > Mellivora capensis. The sequence continues at coordinate 23,340 of PISX010020444.1, read as the reverse complement.
AAGAGGATTCAGCAGACACGGGTAGAGAAAGCAATTACTAAATGTTTTCAGGACCACAGCTCTAACCATCACATGTTTAACTGGATTCAAGGAGCGGTTTCACGTCGCAAATGCAGCCTCGGGCGGAAGAAACTGGCGGAGAGTGGGTGGAAGCCGGAAGGCGGAAGAACCGAGATGGAGGCGGCACAGACGGCGGTCCGTGTGCCTCAACTTGCCGTCAGAAGTCGTTACCTTTGCTGAGCTCGGACGGTTTCATCTCTAGGAGTTCCTCAGCAGTCTGGAAACCTGCAGACACCAGCTTCACCCGCACGGCTGGGGACAGCGGGAAACTCACTAAGTCCCTCTGCATTTCAAAGCCGGACGCCTAAGCGCACAGTCGCGCGAACCCAGAGCAGCAAGCCCCAACCCCAACTCCCTACGCCCGCCCGCGCGCGCCGCGTGACGTCAGACGTAAGGCGCTAGGGGCGGTATCTCTGGCCTGACTGCACGCGGCCTTGGGCTTGGCCCCTCTCAGGAGGAATGTAGTATTTTTTTGTTGTCTGTACCATTTCTGTTGTGATTCTTACGAGTCCCATTTAGTGTTTCACCACCAAACATTCAACCTGACAGTAAAAAGATGGGTGGAGACCGCAAGAGGAAGAGCCAGGTCCTACACACTACATCTCCACACCTCAGCCCTGGCCTGTTGGGTAGAACCTTAAGGTTGTTAATAAGAGTGATCTACTCCCAGCTAGGGGTAACGCACACACCAGCCAGTTACCGGTTTGGCGTATGAAACGGTCATATAAGAATTATTTGGCGTCTCCATTTCAAGGTTCCAGTTTCCTATGTTTTCTCGTCGGGTATCCCCCTAGCATTCCCCCTTCGCCTTTCCCGCCGGCGCCTAAGCCCTCGCCCGCGCGAGGAATTGTGGGCCAGCCCCCCCCCCCCACGCCGTCCCAGCCACGGGGAGCGCCCAGTACCCAATCCCCACACCCACGCACGCCTTCCCCGAGAGTCCAGTCTGAAGCATGGTGGTTTCTGAGACCGTTGGTTCACTGCCTGCCTAACATAAGAAGGAACTGGAAAAGTAAGCAAGTGATGGTCCCATAGTGGGCTGGGTGTGGCCTCCCGGTTCTGAGAGGGAATAATTGGGCTACAGAACAGCTCCTCCTCTGGTACAGAGGTGAGAAGGGACCCCTTCTAAAACAGAGAACTTTGAGGGAATTGAGGCGGTTTGGAAGGTGGGTTCCGAAGTCTTGTCTTTGCCTAAGTGAGTGTGATTTCTTTAGGGCAGTAACTCGTTTGCCGTATTCGGTGAGATTCTTAGCCTTAAATTTTTTTTCCCTAGCTTAAAGGAACTTCCTAAATATTGCAAATCAGAGCTCTTTAAGTACGTAAAATCTAAGAAGGAAACATATGCTGAGCACTTTAGCAAATCCCACACATTTCAAATGCTCATAACCGTACCAGGAGGAAAACAAGGACACAGAAGCATAGAGCATAGTTTTCTTCAAGCTGGAACTAAAACCTAGTACCCTTTTTTCTACCCCAAGCTACCTTCAAATTGGGAGCCCCTTTTGGGTGGGGTTTCGGGGGTAGAATTCGAGAAGTGTTTGTCCCCCATTTGGTAGGACAGGGAAAGTCTCGTAGGACTGGTCAAAATGTGGATTGTTTGCCACGCAATACCTTGTTTCACTACTAGTGTGAGTCACATCTGGGCACACAGTGGGCATTACATAAATGTCCGCAGGGAGAATTCATGCTTATAAAGCAGCCAGGGTCTTGGGTGAAAAAGAGACGATGTTAACGTATTTAAAGATAGTGCTTTACTTGGTTTGCTCACTCAACGGAATGAGTCGTGTTTAGAACTTTGTTTCACTGGCAGTGGAGAGTTAAGAAAGTAGTTAACTCTATCTGTAGTCATATAATTATGTGTTATTAATATCTTATTCTGGGCCTTGAGTTGTCTATAAGTATCGTTTTTTGCATCATTCTTCAGATTTCTTTAATACAGTTTGCTCTATAGTCCGCCTTTCAAACTAGGATCAAGGTTTATGAGGTCAGGCAGCAAGAACTAAATAAAAACGATGGGATTTTTTATGGAAGGTACACCTTCCTATGGTGTCAAATTCACTCGATTTTAAAAATTTTTTATTTTTATTTTTTTCAATTTTTTTTTAAGATTTTATTCATTTATTTGACAGAGATCACAAGCAGGCAGAGAGAGAGAGGAGGAAGCAGGCTCCCCGCTGAGCAGAGAGCCCGATGCGGGGCTCGATCCCAGGACCCTGGGATCATGACCTGAGCTGAAGGCAGAGGCTTTAACCCACTGAGCCACCCAGGCGCCCCTATTATTATTTTTTAAGATTTTATTTATTCATTTGACAGAGAGAGAGAGCAAGAGCAGGAACACAAGCAGGGGGAGTGGGAGAGAGAGAAGCAGCCTTCCTGCTGAGCAGGGAGCCGGATGCAGGGCTTATCCCAGTACATGACCCCAGCAGAAGGCAGACGCTTGACAGACTGAGCCGCCCAGATGCCCCTACTCCATTTTTTTTTAATTTATTTATTTGTCAGAGAGAGAGGGAGAGAACACAGGCAGATAGAGTGGCAGGCAGAGGCAGAGGGAGAAGCAGGCTCCCTGCTGAGCAAGGAGCCCGATGTGGGACTCGATCCCAGGACGCCGGGATCATGACCTGAGCCGAAGGCAGCCGCTCAACCAACTGAGCCACCTAGGTGTCCCCATTTTTTTTTTAAAGAGGGAAGAATTGAATGATTTAAATGGTAAGCCATTTAAAATATTTTATATTAAATAAACAACATATTGTAAAGTAAAATACAAACATAAAAATAAATTTTCAAATAATCATAAGACTTTGAAGGATGATCCAGTTTAACCTGGATACTTCAGTCTTCAGTAGTCTCCTGAAGCCTCCTAAGAATATGTTTTTGTTTTTGTTGCAATTTAATGAAAAAGTTTGAGAGGCACTACTATGGACAAATGAGCATGGGCCTTGAAGTCATACAAATTTGGGTTTATATCACATCTCTGGAAATTACCAACTGTAAGCCTTGCAACAAGTTACTTACTTTCCTCACCTATAAGTAAAAGGTAATAATTCATGGGAGTATTAGAAAAATCAAATTAACAAATATGGTGACTTTTTTTTTAGAAGATTCTTTTTTTTTTTTAAATTTTATTTGTTTATTTGTCAGAGAGAGAGAGAGTGAGCACAGGCAGACAGAGGCAGAGGGAGAAGCAGGCTCCCTGCCGAGCAAGGAGCCCGATGTGGGACTCAATCCCAGGACGCTGGGATCATGACCTGAGCTGAAGGCAGCTGCTCAACCGACTGAGCCACCCAGGCGTCCCAACAAATATGGTGATTTTGATAAAACTTCAAGCCTCAGACACACATATTTGGAGTACCAATATCAGTTGTACAAAGCTTATACATAGTAGGAACTCAAGATTTTTTTTTTTTTTTTTAAGATTTTATCCATTTCTTTGACAGAGAGAGACCACAAGTAGGCAGAGAGGCAGGCAGAGAGAGAGGAAGGGAAGCAGGCTCCCTGCTGAGCAGAGAGCCTGATGCGGGACTCGATCCCAGGACCACGGGACCATGACCCGAGCCAAAGGTAGAGGCCCAATCCACTGAGCCACCCAGGCGCCCGGAACTCAAGATTTTATTTGTTGTCCACAAACTCTTGAAATCTCATTTCTGTGACTCCAATTTTCTCCATATCCATCTGGTTTTTCCTCTCTTGGAAGCTCATCTTCCATAACCTGACCCTAAAATGTTACAGGTTCTTTTAAGACCCCGTAGCTGATCTTTTGCTGACTATACTGTTCTCTTTCTTCTCTTGTGCTCACATTCTATCTCTCTCTCTCTCTCATTCAGTGACTATATGTCAGTGGTTCTTTTTTTTTCCCCTTAATTTTTAAATTTTTTTTAAAGATTTTATTTAAGAGAGACACAAAGCATGAGCAGGAAGAGGGGCAGAAGGAGAGGGAGAGGGACAAGCAGACTCCCCATTAAGAGCAGAGCCTAACACAGAGTGTGATCCCAGGACCCTGAGATCATGAGAGATCATGACCTCCACGGAAGTCAGACAGTTAACCGACTGAGCCACTCAGACACTCTGATTCTTTTTTTTTTTAAGATTTTATTTATTATTTGACAGAGATCACAAGTAGGCAGAGAGGCAGTCAGAGAGAGAGGAGGAAGCAGGCTCCCTGCTGAGCAGAGAGCTGATTGGGGCTCGATCCCAGGACCCCAGGATCATGACCTGAGCTGAAGGCAGAGGCTTTAACCCACTGAGCCACTCAGGCACCCCTACCCCGATTCTTAAATTTATATTTCTAGCCTGGCCCTGTTCTCTCACCTCCAGATGCAAATATTGGATTGCCTACTGGACAATGCAAAGGTCTCCAACTCAGCCTATCTTTTTTTTTTAAGATTTTATTTATTTGAGAGAGAGAAAACATGAGTGTGGGGGAGGGGCAGAGAGAGAAGGAGAAACAGACTCCCTGATGAGCAGGGAGCCCGAGGTGGGGCTTGATTCCAGGACCATGGGGTCATAACCTGAGCTGAAAGCAAATGCTTAACCAACTGAGCCACTCAGGAGCCCCTCCAACTCAGCCTATCTTAAACCTAACTCAGGGTCACCTTGGTGGCTCAGTTGGTTAAGCATCTGCCTTCAGCTCCAGTCATGATCCCAGGGTGCTGGGATGGGGCCTGCATCAGGCTCTCTGCTCAGTGGGGAGTCTGCTTCTCCCTCTGCCCCCCCCTTTCTCTCTCTCTCAAATAAATAAAATCTTTAAAAATATTTTTTATACCTAACTCATTATCTTCTTTAGCCCACTCCCAAAACCTTGTCCTCTTCCTGCATTCCCTACCTCCATAACCTGAATATCCATCTTTTCCATATGCACAGACAAGAAACCTAGGAATCAGTCTCAACACCTTCCCTTTTCGCTCCCCGTGTTTAATGCATACATAAATCCTATCAGTTTTCTCTTTAACATATCTTGATTCTGTTCATGCGTCCACCTCTAGGCCAAGCTCCCACCATTTTGTTTGTAGGTACTCAAGACCATTTTAGCTGGTCTCTCTGCGTCTTGTCTTCTTCTCCCCTCTAGTCTGTTCTCCTATGCTGCAGCCAGAATGTTCTTTCTACAGTACAGTTCTATATTTCAGCTCATGTCACTTCTTATTTTACTCTTAGGACACAGACCAAATACTTAGTAAGACTCAAGTTTCCCTTTTAAGGCTCTCTCGGCACCAAATGCCTCTGTGTGATCATTTACTTAGCATATGTCTCCCTGACCAGATTGAAAACTTCAGTAGAGCAGGACCATGTGGATTTTACTCCTGGTGTTTTCCTAGAGCCCCTAGCCCAATGTATGGCTTTAGTAGGTACTCAGTAAATATTTATTAAAAAATGGATGATTAGATGATTGACCTGTGCCTCTCTCCCTATATTTTTCTATTTTGTACTTTAAATATGGTGAAAAATATAAACTTATAGGAAATATATACTTGTAGAAAACAAAATATAGAAAATATAAAGAAGGAAACAAAAACAAAACTAGTTCATAAATTTTCTATTTGACTCAGATAATAATGTTAATATTTTGGCTTATTTTAATCCTTCTACAAGTTCATATAATGTATTTATCTTACATATTTGTGGTCAAATTGTGAAGAAATTTGTTTATCTTTTGTTTTTCACTTAATAATTTGTCAAAAGCTTTCTCCCATGTAATTACAAATTATTTGAAAATTAAAATTAGTGGTTGTATATGTTCTGTCCTGAAGCCCATCTTTCTAATCTGGCATATAACTGTATAGTTGAATTATTTCCACTTTTGTTTTGCTTTTGCTGTGATGAAATAATTCTCTCTCTCTCTCGAAGTACATTTCTGGAAGTAAAATTCCTGGGTCAGAGAGTATACATTTTCATTTTGAATCATACTGCCAAATGTTTATACCACTTACACTCCTACTAACAGCATATGAGGGCTAGTTTTCCCACCTCCATCCCAACACTGGCCTTCGGAGTCTTTAAATGTTTTTATTTTTCCTTTGTTATTGAGGTATAATTGACTTCAACTGGCTATTGTCTTTTATTACTAAGAGAGGTTAAAGTTTTTTTCATATAGTTTTATTGGGCAAATGTATCTTATTGTAACTATCCCATTTAGATCCTTTGCCCACTTTTAATTTGTAAAAATGGTAAAATACACATAAAATACCATCTCACCCATTTTTAAGTGTACAATAGTGTTAATCATCTTCACAATGTTGTGCAGCTGATCTCCAGAACTTTTTTATCTTGCAAACTTTATCTTGAAATTGTGTGCCCATTAAACAGCAGCTCCTCATTTCCCCTTCCCTCAGCCGCTGGCAGTCACCATTCTACTGTTTCTATGAGTCTGACTACTCTTGATACCTTACAGAAGTGGAATCATGTAGTATTTGTCTTTTTGTGACTGGTTTATTTCACTTAACATAATGTCCCGAAGGTGTATCCATGTTGTAGCATGTGTCAGTTTCCTCCCTTTTTAGATCTGAATAATATTCAATGGTGTGTATGTACCACATTTTGTTTATCCATACATCTGTGTATGGACACTTGGGTTGCTTCCACCTCTTGGGTATTGTGAATAATGGTGCTATAAACATCTGTACATTCTTTCCTACTTTATACCTAAGGTACTTTAGGGGCGCCTGTGTGGCTCAGTTGGTTAAGCATCTGCCTTTGGCTCAGGTCTTGATCCTGGGGTCCTAGAATTGAGCTCTGTGTCGGGCTCCCTGCTCAGCTAAGCAGGGAGCCTGCTTCTCTCCACCCCACCGCCCCCACCCCTGGTCTTGTATGTGCTCTCTCGCTCTCCCTCTGTCTGCAATATATAAAATCTTAAATATATATGTGTGTGTGTGTGTGTGTGTGTGTATACACATATATATACATATATGTATACATGTATACATATGTATACATATACATTAAAGTACCTCAGTTATATATAACTGAGGTACTTTAATTTAAAAAAATATATTTGTAGGGGCACCTCGGTGGCTCAGTCCGTTAAGCATCTTCCTTTGGCTCAGTCATGATTCCAGGGTCCTGGGATCGAGCCCCACATCCAACTCCATGTTCAACAGGAAGCCTGCTTCTCCCTCTCTCCCTCTGCTGCTCCCCCTGCTTGTGTTCTCTCTCTGTCAAATAAATAAATAAAATCTTAAAAAAATAAAAAATATATTTTGAACAGGTCTATGTTTTTTTTATTATCAGAAACAACAACTAATATTTAGTTGTGCTTGGTATAGGCCAAGTATTCTACTCAGCTTTGACATCAGAACCCATGCTTTTATTTCATATGCTGCCTATCCTCTCTGATAGGCATATTGTATTATACGGGCTAATCTGTATAATGTCTAATCTGTATATTGCAAATATCTTCCCATTCTGTCATTTGTATTTAAACTTTGAGGTTTTCTACTTTGTTAATGTTTGTTGTATGCAAATGTAGTCAAAGTTGTATTTAATTCTGACTTTGGTAACAGGCTTAGAAAGTCTTTTCTTAGGAGGTGCCTGGCTGGCTCAGTTGAAAGCTTGATCCCAGGGTCATGAGTTTGAGCCACTTGGGTGTAGAGATTACTTAACTAAATAAGAAAAAAGGACTTTTCTTCAAAATTATAAACATAATTACCTGGTTTTTTTCTACATATGGTTTATGATTTAATTTGGATATTTTAACTTTGGTTTGTTTTTTTTTAAGATAGAGTAGGAGAAAGAAAGTAATATTTTCCTTTTCAGTGGTAGCCAATTTTCTATGCACTCTATATGAGTTAATCAATCTTTGTCCCCACCTATGTGATATGCCTACTTTATCATACTTTTATGTACTTAAGTTCTATATTCCTGGCATAAAACCTGTTTAGTTATTTCATATGTTATTTTAATATCCTACTAGATCCCGTTCATAAAGTTGTTATTGTAGTTGACATTTTCGTTCACGGGATTAATCCGTGAGGCTCTTACATCTACGTTGTCTGGTTTTGGCAATAGTTTTTCAGCCTTTGTAAGATAAACTAAAAAGCTTCTTCACTTTTTCTGTGTTAACTTATGTTATTATTATTTTTTAAGATTTTATTTATTTATTTGACAGACAGAGATCACAGAGAAGCAGGCAGAGAGAGAGGAGGAAGCAGGCTCCCTGCTGAGCAGAGAGCCCGTTGTGGGCTCGATCCCAGGATCCTGGGATCATGACCTGAGCTGAAGGCAGAGGCTTTAACGCACTGAGCCACCCAGGCGCCCAACTTATGTTATTATTTAACAAACATGTATTTCCTTATATTTTTCTAATCAAAGAAATGTGGCTTTTGTCAGAGGATACTAAGGTTTGCAAGGCTCCTGTGAGAATTATACCACTAATGCCTTTCTTAATCAGTGTGGGCTATAAGAAAGTGAGGGAAAGTCACCTTTTTGCCCTAAGGCAGACTGTCTCAGGTGAATGTTTTAATAAGTAGACCAGTAATAATTAAGTTCTTGTGAAATATTGGAACTAGCCTTGTGAAGAGTATGGGTGGTTTAAGAGCTATGTGTTTCTTGTTTAAGAAAGCACTGCTGGGGGCCACCTGGGTGGCTCAGTCATCAAGCGTCTGTCTTTGGCTCAGGTCGTGATTCCAGGGTTCTGGGATTAAGCTCAGCATGGGGCCCCCTGCTAAGGGGAAGCCTGCATCTCCCTCTCCCATTCCCCCTGCTTGTGTTCCCTCTCTCGCTGTGTTTTTCTCTGTCAAATAAATAAATAAAATGTTGAAAGAAAGAACGAACGAACTAAGGAACTATTGGGGGTGCCTGGGTGGCTCAGTTGGTTAACCTTCTTTGGCTCAGGTCATGATCCTAGGATCCTGGGATTGAGTCCCCCATCGCATCGGGCTCCTCGCTCCTGGGGGAGCCTGTTTCTCCCTCTACCGCTCCCTGCTGCTTGTGTGTGTGCACGTGTGCACGCGCTCTCTCTTTCTCTCTTCCATGCTCTCTCTAACAAATAAATTTTTTTTAAAGATTTTATTTATTTATTTGAGAGAGAATGAGTGGGAGAGAGCATGAGAGAGGAGAAGGTCAGAGGGAGAAGCAGACTCCCCAAGGAGCCGGTAGCCCGATGCGGGACTGGCTCCTGGAAGTCCGGGATCATGACCTGAGCCGAAGGCAGTCGCTCACCCGCCTGAGCCACCCAGGCGCCCTCTAATAAATAAATTTAAAAAAAAAAATAAAGAAAGCACTTCTAGTCACAAATCTGAGAATAGTAGTTTGAATTTTAAGAGTTGTTTTGGTGGTAACCGTAGTCTAGTTCATAGACATTTCACTTTCCCTTACATGAGTGGTTCCTGGCAGATTTCAAGGTATCTTTAATTTTACAGTATAAAATGTAGATATTGGGGCACCTGGGTGGCTCAGTGGGTTAAAGCCTCTGCCTTAAGCTCAGATCATGATCCCAGGGTCCTGGGATCAAGCCCCACATCACACTCTCTGCTCTGCGGGGACCCTGCTTCCTCCTTTTTCTCTGCCTGCCTCTCTGCCTGCTTGTGATCTCTGCCTGTCAAATAAATAAATAAATAAAATCTTTTTTAAAAAAATAAATAAAATGTAGATATTTTGTGTATAGATTAGACCGTATATACATATATATGTTTATGTGTGTATATGGATATGTATGTATATATATTATATAGTAGTTCTTTGGGGAGAAAAATCTGTAAAAATCAAACTGGTTGCTGTCAGAAGGTCAGATTTGAGGAATAGTTGCAACTCACATCACAAGAGTCCCCTCTCCACTCTGCCCCAGTATTTTTTTCTCTCCATCTCTCATCATCTCTTCTTTAATAAGATTTTTAAAAACAGAGGCGCCTGGGTGGCTCATTTGTTAAGTGTCTGCTTTTGGCTCAGGTCTTTTTTTTTTTTCTTACTATACTTTCCCCCCCCCCAGATTTTGTTTATTTGTCAGAGAGAGCGAGAGCACGCACACAAACGGGGGGGGGTGGGGGGGGGGGCAGCAGGCAAAGGAGAGCAGGCTCCCTGCTGAGCAAAGAGCCTGATGTGGGACTCAATCCCAGAAAAGTGGGACCATTACCAAGCCAAAGGCAGTTGCTTAACTGACTGAGGCCCCTGGGCGTCCCTTGATCCCAGGGTTCTGGAATCGAGCCCCGTATCAGGCTCCCTGCTCAGCGGAGAACCTGCTTATGCTCCCTCTCTCACTGTGTCTCTTTATGTCAAATAAATAAATAAAATAAAATAAAATAATTTTTAAAACAGCATTATCTTAAAGATATAAAACTCTGAAAAAAAAATGATACGAAACTCTAATTTGTTTTGGTAGAGAACACCAGACAAGTCCTGTAAAATAAAATGATTTGGGAAATAAGGTGATCATGGTGTGATCTTGGAGAGACAATTGAAGAACTGTTGGAACTTGGAAACTCCAATTTTATTTTTTTAAAACATTTTATTTATTTATTTGAGAGAGAAAGAGAGTGAGAGAGAGCATGAGAGGCGAGAAGGTCAGAGGGAGAAGCAGACTCCCCGCGGAGCTGGGAGCCGGATGTGGGACTCGATTCTGTGACTCTAGGATCCTGACCTGAGCTGAAGGCAGTCGCTTAACCAACTGAGCCACCCAGGCGCCCCGGAAACTCCAATTTTAATTTACAGTGAGGAAAGAAGGATAGGATTAAGTAATAACATATGTGAATATGGAATACTGGATTATTGACCATTGCCTGATACTGAATTTGCTCTCTTTGAAGAATCTAATATGAGGCAAGGAAGGCTTGGCAGTTTCTTGTGGGAAGGAGTCTCCAGTAGTCTTGTTGTGGATTTCAGAAATAGCCATGAAAAAGAAATGGATGACAGCTTGAAGTGTAGAACACAGGAGAGTTGGCGTGGGGGCTGGGGCGGGGTTAAAGATACTTAGAAACACGATTTTTTGATGCCTGGGAAGGGAGACATTCTGGTCAAGCAGACAGTTTCCAGTTGTGAGGACCATCGTCACACTCCAGCTCTGCAAACCCGTGGGACTTTCCCCAAACGTCTATGTAGAAAGGGGACACTTCATGAGCTTTCCCCTAGTTAGCTCGCCTCAGAATTAGAACTAGTGTTTATACAACAGCTTTTTCAAATAAGGGTGGTGATTTGCTGTATATTTGAAAGAGAACATATTTTGTACTTGCGCTTGAAGGCTTGAACAACCTATTCTTAGCAATACATGCCCTGGATTTTCGTATGTAGTTTTGCCAAATTTAATCTTTTTAGACTTGATCTTTCAATTACGTGGCTTACTGAACTGCGCCAGACATCAGTGACATCATTAGCTCCCACACCTTTAAAGAAGGAACTGATTTATGTCGTTTATCTTTAAATTGTGGCGTGTCTTTTCCTTTAAATTTCATTCAAACAGCAGTAGCTAGGGAATAGGATGCGCTTAAATGAGATCAGCAAAAAGGGTGTGGAATATGTAAATAAGCCCAGTGACTGCTGGTCGTGATTATACTGGTCATATATTTCCTAGATTTGTGCAATATCGATGTACAAAATCTTGCTAATTAGTAACTATGACTTGGAGACTCTCTATTTCAGAAGCAACGGGGTCAATAGGATCCATGAGAAAAGTGATCCTATCTTAAAAGTAACTTGGATCTGAGGGTGAGGTACCAGGCAACGCTTCCAACTCATACTTACCTGGCAGGGGAGATACCATGATCACGAAGGTGGTTTTCCCAGGGCGAGGCTTATCCATTGCACTCCGGATGTGCTGACCCCTGCGATTTCCCCAAATGTGGGAAACTCGACTGCATAATTTGTGGTAGTGGGGGACTGCGTTCGCGCTTTCCCCTGGTTTATGCTGTTTAAAGAAGAGAATTCTTGTGGTGTAGTTAGTGGAAGTATCTTTGTGTTTTGCCTGCTGTTTCTTCCAGTGATGGGGTAGTGTGTTAAGTTTTCCGTAGTCTTGTTGTCTTTTCTTGGTGTCAGTAGTAGGTGCTTCTAAGGAGTTATTACTTTGCTTATTTATGGTATCAAGAAAGCTGGTTATACATTACTACTAGCTAAGTGCTGTTTAGAGTATGTAAATGGATTCTTGGTGGACATTGTGCATATATTTGTCATTGCACTGTAGGTGTACCAATCACCATAATTTCCTCAAATATGGACTGCTAGACTGCATGATTTTTGGTAGAGGGGAACTGGACTGAGTTCGCACTCTCCACTGAAACGATTCACTTATTATTGCTTGGCTTTTCATCAGTATGGCTTTTTATAATCATTCTATTATCTATGATAGTATAATGATGTGTTGTGACCATTATTCCTTGTGTGGCCGTTCACTTGGTACCAGTTGTTTAGCCAAATGTAGTGTACTCTTGTGCCCACCACTGGAGGGCTCACTTTGCGCCACTTTAAGCTATCTGCATCTGTTTTTGCACTTGATTGTTCCCTAGGTATATACTGTAAAAGAATAGGAAGAAGAGATTTCAGGGAAAGTTTGAGCACCTAGGAATCCACATAGGGCAGAGTTTGATAAAGGGGGTAAATAATTTAAGGGACTGTCTTCACTTTGTTGATTAAGAGTGTGAAAGACATTACTTTGAAGAGGGCTCTGTGTTTAGTATTTACCTCTTATACTTAACTGAGTAGTTAACAATTTCAGAGGGGTTTCTTTTCAGGTATGTCTCGAGCTGTATCCTTAGTTTTCCTCAAAATGAGGAACTGGGCTATAGTATAATCTCTGCTAGTGAAAGTATTTCATGTTTTCTTCTATACCTTGATTTTTATCCCCTAATAATTTTATTAAAGTAATGTTATGCATGTGAAAAGCATCATACCGAAAGATCCAACCTGCATAACACTCCCCTGATCCACCCTTTCTCATCCTGCTCCATTCCTTTCCCCAGAGCACTACCTTTTTTTTTTTTTAAAGTAAGCTGTAGGGAGGCGCCTGGGTGGCTCAGTGGGTTAAGCCACTGCCTTCGGCTCAGGTCCTGATCTCAGGGTCCTGGGATCGAGCCCCGCATCAGGCTGTCTGCTCAGCAGGGAGCCTCCTTCCCCCTCTCTCTCTGCCTGCCTCTGTGCCTATTTGTGATCTCTGTCAAATAAATAAATAAAATCTTAAAAAAAATAAAAATAAAGTAAGCTGTAGGCCCAACATGGGTATTGAACTCACAACCCCAGATCAGAAGAGTGGCATGCTCTACCTACTGAGCCAGCAAGGTGACCCCCTGAGTACTACTTGTAAAACTTGTTTAGCTGTTTTGTTATGGAACCTAAACTGGATCACTGACAGAAGAACCAAATGGCACTCAGAAATCTCGGAGTATAGGAGGTTTATTTACACCGGCGGGTTCAGAGGAGAGTGATCTCCAGAAGTCTGAGCCCTGAGCACAAAGCGGGTAATTTATATCCTTCTACTTCTGCATACTTGGTACTCTTGGCGCACGCGGGAAGTGGGACAGGGGCGGACCCCAGATTGGTGCGCAGGAAGCAGGGCAGAGAGAAGAACCCGGAATAGCCTGGGGCAGGGGCTGGGACCCCTTTGCTGGCTTGGTGGGCCATCATAAGACACAGATTTTGGGGTTAAAGCCTCTGCCTTCGGCTCAGGTCATGATCCTAGGACACTGGGATCCAGCCCTACATCCAGGCTCTCTGCTCAACGGGGAGCCTGCTTCCCCCCTCTCTGTCTCTGCCTGCCTCTCTGCCTACTTGTGATCTCTGACAAATAAATAAATAAAATTAAATTTAAAAAAGAAAAAAAAAGTTTTTTTAAAAGACGGATTTTCCTTATCAATTTCATCATACTTGCCTCAATAAATAATGTTTGTGCTAGGGTTTATCTGAGGATTTGGCTGATATTCTCTATCTCAGTACCTTCCTTTCTCTATCCTTTTATTACATTTATGGAACAATTTTCTGTTCTTCAGTCAGTTCCCTTGGTTATTTTATTTTATTTGAAGATTTACTTATTTATTTATTTATTTATTTGAGAGAGAGAGAGAGCACTTGCATTTGCACACGTATGGGGGGAGGAGCAGAGGGAGAAAAACTCAGACTCCCTGCTGAACGCAGGGCTCCAACCCATGACCCTAAACCAAGATTATGACCTGAGACGAAACACGACTGAACCACCTAGGTGCCCCACCTTGGTAATTTTTTTTTAAAGATTTTATTTATTTATTTGACAGATCACAAGTAGGCAGAGAGAGAGAGGGGGAAGCAGGCTGCCCGCAGAGCAGAGAGCTCAATGCGGAACTTGATCCCAGGACCCCGAGATCATGACCTGAGCGGAAAGCAGAGGCTTTAACCCACTGAGCCACCCAGGTGCCCTGCCCCCTTGATAATTTTAAATCACATTTCTTTATTACTTGTTAGCTCTTCAGTTGGAAGGATAAGGATATTAGCAAGGCTTTGGGGCTTTGAAAGAAAATATTGGGATTTTGCCCCTTCCATCTATTGTTGGTAGACTGTAGAGTGATAGAAGAAAATAGGGAACAAATGTGAGTGGTAGAAAATGTGAAGTATTTGCCACTTGTAAGTCGTATTTTGAAATTTTGTTTTCTTTTATTTATTCAGGTATAACTGACATACAATATTAGATAAGTTTCAGGTATACAACAGTAATTGGACATTTGTATACATGTGAAAAAGTCACCACAATAAATCAAGGTACCATCTGTTACCTTACAAAGTTAATATAATACTAACATTCTCGTATAATACAGATTCCCCATACTGTACATTACACCTCCCTGTCTTACTTATTTTATAGCTGGAAGTTTGTGCTTCTTAATCTCCTTCATCCGTTACACCCCTTGCCTACCTCCCCTCTGACAACCAACCATGAGTCTGTTCTATTGGTGAATCTAAGTTTTGTTTTGTTGCAGATTCTACATATAAGTTAAATCATGTGGGATTTGTCTTTCTTTGACCTAAAAATTTCATTTTCTAAGTGTTCATTTGCTGGTACATAGAAATACAATTGAGCTTTGGGGCGCCTGGGTGGCTCAGTGGGTTAAGCAGCTGCCTTTGGCTCCAGTTATGATCCCAGGGTCCTGGAGTCAAGCCCCATATTGGTCTCCTTGCTCAACAGGGAGCCTGTTTCTCCCTGTCCCCCACAAGTGCACTCTCTCTCAAATAAATAAATAAAATCTTTAATTTAAGAAAAGAAATATAGTTGATTTTTACGTATTAATCTTGTATCGTATGACTTTGCTAAATTATTTTATGGGGTGTAGTAGGATTTGTGGGGGGTGGTAAATGCTTTAGGATTTTCTACATAAACTGCTGTGTCATATGTGAATAAAAATGTTTTTCTTTCTTTCCAAACCAAGGCTTTTTATTTTCCTTGGCTTAAGCTCTAGCTAGGAACCTCCAGTACACTGTTGGATAAAAGTGGGTAAAGTAGTCATTCTTGATTTGTTCGTTATCTGGAAGGAAGATATTTTTACCGTGAAGTATATTAGCTATAGGATTTTCATAGATATTGTTTATCAAACTGGTGATAGTCTTTCTTAAAAATCATAAATGGGTGCTGAATTTTGTTAACTACTTTTTCTACAACTACTTCTTAATCGGTGGATATGATGAGTTATATGGCTTGATTTTCTAATGTTAACAACTTTGTATTCCTGGGATAAGCCCCACAGGATCATGATGTAATACCCTTTTTGTTTAATGCTGGATTTGGTTTGCAGTTTTAGAGCAATTAAAGTAATTTTGTAGCTATGTCCATGATGGATAATAGTCTGTACTTTTCTTGCATGGTCTTCATCTGGTTTAAGTATCAGAGTAATCCTGGCTTCATGAAATAAATTGGCTCTTTCCCTTGGGTGCACCACTGAAGATCCTAGGTGTATCACAGTGGGCAGAAAAAGGCCAAATAGTGTGAAATGTGTGAGGGTCTTGGCATTGCTCCTCCTTACACCCACCTATAAGTCCTACCTCTTGTCCAAAAAAAAAAAAAAAGGACAGTGGGAAATGTTTCCTTCTCTTCTGTTTTCTCAGAATTATGTTAGATTAGCTTGTGGTTTTGTTTTTTTTTTTAGATTATTTATTTATTTGACAGAGAGCAGGCAGAGAGGAGAAAGCAGGCTCCCTGCCGAGCAGAGAGCCCGATGCGGGGCTCGATCCCAGGACCCCGGGATCATGAACTGAGCTGAAGGCAGAGGCTTTAACCTACTGAGCCACCCAGGCGCTCCTAGATTAGTTTTTTGAGGGGAGCCTGGGTGGCTCGGCCGTTAGGTGTCTGCCTTCAACTCAGGTCATGGTCTCGGGGTCCTGGGGTCCAGCCCTGTGTGTCAGGCTCCCTACTCAGTGGGAAGCCTGCTTCTCCCTCTTCCACTCCCCCTGCTTGTGTTCCCTCTCTCATAGTCTCTCTCTGTCAAATAAATAAATAAAATATTTTAAAACAAGATTAATTTTTTAGGGACACCTGGGTGGCTCAGTTGGTTGGGCGGCTGCCTTCGGCTCAGGTCGTGATCCCAGTGTCCTGGGATCGAGTCCCACATCGGGCTCCTTGCTCGGCAGGGAGTCTGCTTCTCCCTCTGCCTCTGCCTGCCACTCTGTCTGCCTGTGCTCGCTCTCTCTCCCTCTCTCTCTGACAAATAAATAAATAAAATCTTTAAAAAAAAAAAAGATTAATTTTTTAGCAGAAGAGTGACATGATTGGATTTAGGCTTTAGTGGGATACTTGGCCACTGCGTTGATAGACTGGAAGAAGGGAGATCGTTTAGAAAGTTGCTGCATTCTTCTAGGCAGATGAGAATGGCTTGTACCAAAGTGGTAGCACTGGAGACAGTGAAAGCTGTCAGATTCTTATTTTTTTCAGAAAAACGATAAAGACTGTGGATTGAATGTGTGATATGAGAAGAAAGAAAGGAGAAAAGTATGACCCCTAAATCTGATCTGTACCTTTAATTCTTTTTTCACTTATTAGATACAGAATCCAGGAGGCTGTACCTCCTGCTCCTCCTCTCCATCCATTCTTTTTCACAGATGGTGTGACCAGGATATCAACATCATGGGGCCCCTGGGTGGCTCAGTGGGTTAAAGCCTCTGCCTTCAGCTCGGGTCATGATCTCAGGGTCCTGGGATCAAGCCCTGCATCGGGCTCTCTGCTCAGCAGAGTATTTATGTTTCTCTTATACAAATATTATGCACAGGAGAGCATTGTCATTGAATGTCATTAGTTTTCCTTTAATTTTGTTTTTTCTCGGGGTGCCTGGGTGGCTCGGCCAAAGGCCTCTGCCTTCCCCTTGGGTCGTGATCTCAGGGTCCTAGGATTGAGCACCATATCAGGCTCTCTGCTCAGCAGGGAGCCTGCACCCCCCCACCCCCGCCTGCTGCTCTGCCTGCTTGTGATCTTTCTCTCTGTCAAATAAATAAATAATATCTTTGAACTTTTTTTTGTTCTTTCTCATTTTAGTTTTCTTTTTTCCTCTGTTTAATTTTACCTTTTTTCACTTGGTTACTTTCCGCTCAGTTAGGAATTGCTAATTCTTCCCACACCTTCCAATATCCTATTGTTTTCTACAAAGAAAGTCATACCAGATATTCTTTCTGGAGATCTTTTTACTTTTATTTTCTCCTATGTAAATCCATCACTTTTTTTTTAAGTTTATTTATTTAAGTAATCTCTACACCCAATATGAAGCTTGAACTTATGACCCCTGAGATCAAGACTTGTATGCTGTACCAATTGAGCCAGCCAGGTGCCTCTATACCCATCACTCTTCCAGCCTACTACTGCAGAGGTAGGATGTGTAGGTCATAGTTTAAATGAGAATCAAATTCTGTGTTGGAGTTAAATTTTCCTTCCTCATGTCAAAGATATCACTTTATTGGCTTCTACTCTCCAAAAGTTATTGAGAAGGCTTTCTGATTCCTGATCTTTTTAATGTGATGTATGTGACTAATCTTTAATTGTCTCTTGGAAAAGCTGAAGAATCATCTCTTTGTTTCTATTACTCTGTAATTTCCTAATGACGTGTCTTAGTGTGTCTTATAGTCATTCATTTTATGGAGTGCTTGACAAGGGATCTTTCTTTTTTTTTATTTAATTTTTTAAAATTTTTTATAAACATATAATGTATTATTAACCCCAGGGATACAGGTTTACACACTTCACAGCACTCACCAGAGAGAGATCACAAGTAGGCAGGGAGGCAGGCAGAGAGAGGAGGAAGCAGGCTCTCCGCGGAGCAGACAGCCCTATGCGGGGCTCAATCCCAGGACCCTGAGCATGACCTGAGCCGAAGGCAGAGTCCTTAACCCACTGAGCCACCCAGGCGCCCCTGTCATGCAGAATTTTTAAATTATATTAACAAGTGGATTGGAAGCTCTGAGGGCCAAGGTGAGGTGTTCAACGTTTCTGTTTCCCTGCAGAATAATCTGCATAGTAGTCTTTCTGAAAGCCCAAGGCTGACATCTTTGGGACTTTGTTTTATGGTGATCATATTCTTCAGAGGAAACTTCTAGTATCCTAGAAAGTAAAGAAAGGCTTGGTTGCCACAGTCCTGGAAACCAAATGGAATATGAGAAGGAGGTCTCAGCATTCAGCCTATGTAATGTATATGTACATTTTCTTTTCAGTAAATGTTTTTTTTTTAAAGATTTTATGTATTTATTTGACAGACAGAGATTACAAGTAGGCAGAGAGGCAGGCAGAGAGAGAGAGAGAGAGGAGGAAGCAGGCTCCCCGCTGAGCGGAGAGCCGGATGCGGGGCTCGATCCCAGGACCCTGGGATCATGACCTGAGCGAAGGCAGAGGCTTCAACCCACTGAGCCACCCAGGTGCCCCTCTTTTCAGTAAATGTTTTAAGTTTTCATCTGAGCTTTTCCAGAGAGCTCCAGGGATGCAGAAATTTAAAATCATGCTTCCTATATACTTTTTAAAAACATTTCCTATGGCCAGATACACTTTTTTTTTTTAAGATTTTATTTATTTATTTGACAGAGAGAGAGAAATCACAAGTAGGCAGAGAGGCAGGCGGGCAGGGGCGGGGGAGAGCAGGCTCCCCGCTGATCCAAGAGCCCAATTCGGGCCTCCATTCCAGGACCCCGAGATCATGACCTGAGCCAAAGGCAGAGCCTCAACCAACTGAGCCACCCAGGCGTCCCTTCCTGTATATTTTTAATGAGAGAATAAAATTAGTTGGTAAAATAATATATGCAATAATTATACGTTGTGTTGTTTTGACTATTTTCAAAGAAACAAACAGGAAAAACCCCTGCTCTAGAGGCCCACAGTCTAGAGGGTGAGGTAACTGAATGCCAGGCAGAGAGAAAAGTAAGGCAGCAACATAGGCTGCAATATAGACTGCTCTCTAGGAAAGCACTCCATCCTTGCCGGGTAGGTGTAATTAACAGACCATGGGTATGGAGGGGTAAGAGACAAAGCCTGGGTCCTGAGCTGGGTGGAGGTCTGTCTGAATAGTCCCTCCCCATTCTGTAGAAACTGAGGAAGAGATTCAGAGGCTAGAAGCTTATCCAGAGTCGAGCAGAGTGTACACTGAATGGCAGTCAAGATCTTGGATTCCAAAACCCTTGCTCTGCAATACACCGTGCTAACACGTAGCCAGGACAGTTTCTCCTGGACACCCTTTTCCCTCCATCTCCTGGAATAGGGAACGGTGGGAATGGTGCCAGGCGGATGTGGAGCATTAGTATCTCTGGAGAGACTGAAGCTAAGCTGGCTCGCGGTTAAAAGCTCACTTGTGTTCGTTTGCTGAAGAGTACTTCACAGAGGGAGATCTGAAGACCTCAACCCAAAAGTTGAGAGGGATGGATTTCTGTCAGGAAAATTAGGTTGGGGCAAGTGGGAGGAGGAACTAGTCTGAGAAGCCAGCCGCAAGGGGTCGCAGCTGCCAACTCTGCCGGGCCTAACACGCGTGACGTTATGCCAGGAGGTGGAGTATGTAGATTCAAGACTCAGGGCCTTTTGAAACCGTGT
This sequence comes from Mellivora capensis, assembly GCA_004024625.1. Taxonomy (NCBI): domain Eukaryota; kingdom Metazoa; phylum Chordata; class Mammalia; order Carnivora; family Mustelidae; genus Mellivora; species Mellivora capensis. The sequence continues at coordinate 3,365 of PISX010020444.1, read as the reverse complement.
TTTCCTGGAAAGCTGTGCATGATTATCTGCTGTTCCCAATACCGAGACACATAGCACGAAAATCTGGTGTTGAGTGTCCCTATTTGTAGATAAAGGCCAGTTAGAGTTGTTTCAGGAGTGACCCCAACCTTAGAGTGGTGTGCACAGCAGCGGGTATTGCTGTGGCCGGCTTTATTTCATATTTATCTGATGGGGGAGACGTGATCCTGAAGGTGGTTTTCTTAGACTAAGGCTTGTTTGTTTGTGCTCTATGTACTGACCTCTGCAACTTCCCCATATGTGAGAAGCTGAACTGCATTTTGTAGGAGGGTTTTACGCAAGAACATTAGAGGGAGGAGTACTTTGCAGGAGTGTTGGGAGCCAGATGTGGGATTCTATCTCCAGGATCATGACCTGAGCTGAAGGTAATGTTAAGCCAACTAAGCCACCGTGGTACCCAACAAGTAGCTTTTTCCTTTCTTGGAGAGGATTGATTACCTGTTTTTTAAGTGGGTTGATAAAATATAAATGATCTTTCACTCAGCCAGGAAGGCCTTGTTTTGTTAATTTCGGTAAATTCACCTGCTCCATCTTTTGGAACGACTGGTTTTTCTTCACTAGTCAGAAATTGCATTATTTCAACATTGAACTTCCTCTTGTGAAGCTACCTTGTGTCCAAGCAAACCACCACTGAATTCAGGATTGATTTAAACAATTAGGTACTAAAGACGAGGCGCCTAAAGAAAGCACTTTTAAAATCAAAGAAAAAAGTGAATTTTTTGCTGGATGAAAATGTCATAGGGGCGCATGGGTGGCTCATTTGGTGAAGGGTCTGCTTTTGGCTCAGGTCATGATCCCAGGGTCCTGGGATGGAGCCCAGAGTCCAGGAAGTCTGCTTCTCCATGCTCGTCCTCTCTCTCACGTGCACGCGCTCTCTCTCAAAATCTTAAGAAAATGTCATATAGGGGGTGCTTGGCTGGCTCAGCAGCAGGGTATGCAACTCTTGATCTCAGGTTCATGAGTTCAGAGCTCCATGTTGGAATTAGAGCTAGAGCTTTTTTAAAAAGTCATGTCTAGGGGCGCCTGGGTGGCTCAGTGGGTTAAAGCCTCTGCCTTCGGCTCAGGTCATGATCCCGGAGTCCTGGGATTGAGTCCCGCATCGGGCTCTCTGCTCGGCCGGGAGCCTGCTTCCTCCTCTCTCTCTACCTGCCTCCCTGCCTACTTGTGATCTCTGTCTGTCAAATAAATAAATAAAATCTTAAAAAAAAAAAGTCATATATAGGGTCGCCTGGGTGGCTCAGTGGGTTAAGCCTCTGCCAGCGGCTCAGGTCGTGATCTCAGGGTCCTGGGATCAAGCCCTGCATCGGGCTCTCTGCTCAGCAGAGAGCCTACTTCCCCCCTCCCTCTGCCTGCCTCTCTACCTACTTGTGATCTCTTTCTCTCTGTCAAATAAATAAATAAAATCTAAAAATAAATAAGTCATATATAATAATATATTCATCTTATCAGTACAATCATATAATTTATTTTATTATTTTTATTTATTTGACACAGAGAGAGAGAGAGCGCGCGAGCATGCACAGCAGGGGGAGCAGCAGGCAGAGAGAGAGGGAGAAGCAGGTCCACCGGAGCAGGGAGCGGGATGCAGTGCTGCTGAGCTGAAGGCAGATGCCTAACGACTGAGCCAACCAGGCACCCCTTTTTATTATTTTTATTTTTAATGGAGGAAGGAGCCCACAAAGGCAAAAGTGTGTAGGCCCTTCAAAATCCTGACTGAACTTTTTTTTTTTTTAGTTGTCACCATGTTTTGTATAGTTCTGGCAGGCAGGTCTAAATTTTCCCTACAGGTTGTGATCTTATTATTGTAGGCAGAAGCTATCTCTACATTATTTCTCTTAGTGTTTAGGCTAGCGGCTGCCATCTTAAAAGTTTAGGTGGCTGTGAGAAGTGTGCACTACATACATATAACTAATGACTTGAGAATAGGTTTTTGTTTTTGTTTTTGTTTTAATTATTAGCACTCAAATTCAAAAATACTTAAGAGAATGCCGAAGAGACTAGAGTAGACAATATGGCCCTCAGAATAGCAAAGAATCTCTGAGTACATCTGAAATCAAATCTTTGGGGGATACAAATAGTTCTAGAGGTCTCAGGGCTGTGGCTGGCTAGCTTGGCATTCATGGATACCATGAAAACAGCCAAAATTTTTTACTTTTCTTCTGTGAAATCAAAACTCCTGGAATGAAATTAGGAAGGTAGTTTGATAATGAAATGATACTATATAACAAAGTAGGCTGCTTCACACTTTAGGTGAGGTTCTTTAGCAAACGTCTAAATAGCATGGGTGTGGTTTATATTGCAGAAACAGGGCCAGCGTATGTCAGGAGTGAATGGGTTCAGCTACCTGCAACCTAGGGTGCTTGTAGAGTGGCTGTAGAGAGTTACTCATGCTTTCCCAGTAGTGGATTAGATTCAGTTTTTTGGCGCCATGGACAACTTCTTGACAGTCACACCGCTCTTTGAACTTAAAAACTCAGCCTTTAAAAATTGACTATATAAATAAAAATAAAAATTGAGACTATGAGCAACTCTATGCCAACAAATTTGACAATCTGGAAGAAATGGATGCATTCCTAGAGACATATAAACTACCACAACTGAACTGAAGAAATAGAAAACCTGAACAGACCCATAACCAGTAAGGAGATTGAAACAGTCATCAAAAATCTCCAGACAAACAAAAGCCCAGGGCCAGACGGCTTCCCAGGGAAATTCTACCAAACATTTAAAGAAGAATTAATTCCTATTAATTAGGAATAAAGTTTAAAGAATATTTAAAGAATAAATAAAAATAAATATTAATTAGGAATAAAGGAAAAAAAATTCTAATAAAATTAGAAAAAAAATTAATTAAAAATAAAGAAGAATTAATTCCTCCTGAAACTGTTCCAAAAAATAGAAATGGAAGGAAAACTTCCAAACTCATTTTATGAGGCCAGCATCACCTTGATCCCAAAACTAGACAAGGATCCCATCAAAAAAGAGAATTACAGACCAATATCCTTGATGAACACAGATGCGAAAATTCTCACCAAAATACTAGCCAATAGGATTCAACAGTACATTAAAAGGATTATTCACCATGACCAAGTGGGATTTATTCCAGGGCTGCAAGGTTGGTTCAACCTCCACAAATCAATCAATGTGATACAACACATTAATAAAAGAAAGAACAAGAACCACATGATACTCTCAATAGATGCTGAAAAAGCATTTGACAAAGTACAGCATCCCTTCCTGATCAAAACTCTTCAAAGTGTTGGGATAGAGGGCACATACCTCAATATTATCAAAGCCATCTATGAAAAACCCACCGCAAATATCAT
>PISX010020443.1:0-35803 GCA_004024625.1 Mellivora capensis | reverse complement strand
AGGGAGACAAACCATAAGTGACTCTTAATCTCACAAAACAAACTGAGGGTTGCTGGGGGGAGGGGTTCGGGAAAGGGGGGTGGGGTAATGGACATTGGGGAGGGTATGTGCTATGGTTAGTGCTGTGAAGTGTGTAAACCTGGCGATTCACAGACATGTACCCCTGGGGATAAAAATATGTTTATAAAAAATAAAAATTAAAAAAATGAATTCAAAAGATAGTGTATATACAAACACAAAAACAAAGAATGTTGGCATAAGATCACTAAATAATAGTGCAAAACTGGTTAGTGTCCTGCAAGGCAATATAACCTTAAGTTTTGGGGCTGTCTTTTCTACTAGACAGACATCATTGGCAACTTTAACAGAAAAAAAATCTGCAAGTTAACATAAAACTTCCTAGAATCTCGACTCTAATAAGTAATAAATACAAAGTAAAATAAAGGCACAGTCCCCTTTAGAATTAGTAGTCATTATTTTGTGGAGACCCATTTGACAGAGCTTTAGACAAGATGCAACTTATCCTAGGTAAAAAAATTTATAAATGAAGGAACCAGGATTTCAACATAGGTAGTTTGGGTATTAATAATAATAATAATTTTTAAGAATTTTATTTACTTGAGAGAGAGAGAGAGACAGCATGAGTGGGGGCATCAGGGCAGAGGGAGAGGGAGAGACAGAATTTCAAGCAGACACCATGCTGAGCATGGAGCTCAGTGCAGGGCTCGATCTCATGACCCTGAGAGCATGACATGAGGAAACCAAGAGTGGGTACTCAACTAAATGAGCCAACCAGGTGCCCCTTGGATATAAATACTTATTAATAACAGTGGCTATCATGTACTAAGCCTTACTATATTGTGGACCCACCTAAATATTTTACATGTTTTAACTAATTCTCACAGTAAACTTGAAGTTGCTTCTGGTTCTGCCCCTGTTTACTAATAGACTACTACTGGTTGCCAGCTCTGTGTATTAATTAGAATGAGGAAAAACTAAGCTACTGAAGTATATATTGCACTTAGAATTATCAGTTTTCATCCAGCCATGTAACTTGAGCAGAAGATGGAAGAGTAGGTAGAAACAGTGATGTTTACAGCACTAATTAAATTTGCCGTGTCCTTCATGATGAAGAGATGAAAGAGAAGATATGGATTATTTGTTTTTTTTGAGAGTCTTAATTTAGTGATCCGTACATTCTCCCTTGATTTCCTTCCTTTTTCTGAAGTTATTGATTCATATCATATCCATTTGATTCATGTCTAACCTTTGAAATCATCTCAGGGTCTCATCTTCTCCATTTAGTTATATATATGTATTGATCATATCTTGTAGTTCTACTTTTTCAAAGTAATAAAAGCTTGTGAATCATAGCAGCATTTCTCTAACTCAACCTGATTCCATTTATGCCTTTTCCAAGCCATGCTCTACATCAACTATCTCTAATCTCAACCAAGGCAAGGATAGAGCTGTTGTTGGTACTGGTGATGGTAGCATTTTTAGTATCAGGTTTGAGGTATACATACAAATTTATAACTTGTCTACATGTTCTACTGTCCTGAAATATTATGTACATTACAAAATAACACATTTGAATTATAGATATGAAGTAAAAATAAATCAAGCCCAGTTGATTTTCTTCTCCCTACTCATCTCTGTCCAGGTGTACACATTTTGCTTAGGAGATCATAACTCTAAGTGCTGCCAAATTATCTTTCTAAAAGAGGTATCTGATAGTTCCACTCTCCTGCTTGACATCTTCAAACACAGCCTGAGAATCAAAGTCTCCTGCACCTAATTTGTCTCTTCTTTTTATATTATGGTTTATGATATGGTTCTCTTTGTTTGGAAAGGCCTTATTCTTACCCATCTTTCTCTGTAGCCGTCTCTCTACATTAATTAACACATGTTTCTTTATGGTCCTTTCCTAGTCTCTGTTAGGGCAGTCTTTTCCCTATTTCTCTATTAAATACTACCTTTGTTATAGCAGCATGGCAGTAGACACTTTGGTGCCACTGTCTAAGTTTTTATCTCCCTAAGAGAAACTTATTGACTGTGGCTACATTGTCTTCGTTTTTTAGCAGTCCTTGCAATGGATCCTCAATAATGGGATGTCAGATAAATACCTTATTTTAAGACCAAGAGAGTCAGGCTTGAATTAGTTCCCATTTGAACAAGTATTTTAATATTCACTTCTGATTAAGTCCCAGAAATCACCTCCTGTGTTTATTTCATGATCCTGATTGGTTTGTCATATTTTGCTTGATTCACTTGGTGACTTGCAGGGGGATTCATACTGTTGCTAGCAGGTGGGTTTCTGTAAATGGGTCTAGATATTATTGGAGGAAAAGTTCACATAAATCTCAATTATTCTCTTCAATAAACAGAGTTGAAACAGGGCCTCATACTGAATCCAAACTATCTGTCTTGCTGTATTTGAAAATATTGTTTGAAGGAGTTTAGTAATTTTTAAAGAGCTTTCTTCTATCTCTGCTTACATAAAAAGAGCAACCACAACCTTTTTGCTTTTTCTAATGGTTTTAAAACTTAACTTAGACATTCTAATACACTGTCATGTTTTCATATCATGATAAATATTTAATGTTAATGGAAAAGAGTCATATATTTTGAACATAAATGTGGGAGAAACCTTTAAAAAATAGAGAAAGGAGAAATTTAAGTTTCTAAAGGTATTTTATTTCTCAAAATGCTTTCCCACTGCCAATGAATCTGCTTTTTAAAAACCATTCTGATACAAAAGTACTAATGAGTGTGCGTTTAGTACAGGAAGGAAGAATAGAGTATGTGCCTGCTTTTGAGAGATACCTTTTCAGGCCTAGAGGAGGACAGTTTCAGTTCATTTGTGTCTGGAGTTGATCTTCTACCTTACAAATTCACATGTAGGGTACCCTGGTGTACAGAGTGTTGAACATACGGGACATGGGTCATCCATTTGAGGGTTGCCTAAATATATTGAAATGTAAGGACTTTTATGATGTTAAGACAAGCTTTGATTTGGCAACTTTTCCCCAAAGAATGGGCACACATCTAGTCTTTGAAGAATATAATCTCAAGGTTCTTATGTAACTGAAAAATGATGAGGAACCCCAATCTTTACCTGGTTTGTGTAACAGAGAGAATCATTAGACATCACTCAAGATAAAAGGATCAAAACAAAGTGGAAATTTTTATTTATTTTATACAATTTTACTCATCTGAGAAGAAAAAATGTAAAAGAATATCAGTCCATTTGAGATGAAAGTTTGAATTGCACAGGAATAAGTCATATTGTCATAACCTGAGAGAAAGTGAGCCCCGAGGTCCTCCATCCTATTTTACAATTGCCTGCTTCAGAAAGTTGTCAAGGAGGATATACATGTGTGAACTTCATGCCTAGAAAAGAGGCCACATTCTGCCGTGGGTATTGATACTGAAATAAATTGGGGCAATTACATGCATATTAGGGAGCTTCGAGGGCCTTTCTTGATCCTTCCTCCTCATGCAGACCTGAGCATCGGTATGTCAGTGTCAACGTAAGCACCAAGGACTGATCTGTCACCTCTTCTCTACCTCTGTTCCCTGGTACTAGGAACTGATTTCATGAACTTCACAGCGTACTTGTTTTGGTCCTGACAAATTTATAGTGTGCCTTGGGATATAAATTTAATTGACTATCATTTCAGGCTTTGTCATCAGAAAGGTCACTGGAGAAGAATACATAGGAAAGTTCTGAAGTATGAAAGTGTCAGTTAATTTGAGCTTTTCATTTAACTGAGGTTTTATTTTTAGGTTCACTTTTACTGTGCTGTGCCAAAGGCCATTGTAAAACTTGATGGAGAAATAATTTTCTTTCTAAAATGATATAACATTTAATTGTAATTCTAATTAATTTAATGGTAACGTGAAGGTATATTTTGAATGGAGGCTAAGAGTCCTTTTTGTCTTACTCCTTGGCAACAGTGGAATTGTGAAGCTACCAGAGTTGAATGGCGTTTGGAATTATGTACTGCCCTGATTGGTGTGAAAAAAATACTTAAATATATGCACTTTAGAGATTCCTTGAAATTCAGGTCATAAGAAAGAAAGAGGCATAATTGGAAATGTGGTTTTCTCAGACCCCCTATTTATTTTTATTTATATACTAAGGTATTTCTAGTTAGTCTATGGGTGGCGTTTTCCTTCCTAATCATTTCCTAAGATTTATGCAAAATTGTCATCTCTGCTATAGTTTCTGCTATAATTGCTTTTTCTTATTAAATAGTTCTTCTTTTCATGGGTAACTAAATAGAAATAGCAACAATTATTAACTTACTGTCTCCAAAGAAAAGTCAAAATAACCGCCTCAACTTACATCCCCTCATTCACATGATTGTTGTTTATGTTTTTCAATAGGTATTGAATGCTTCTTGCATATGTAATTTACTGGGTGCAAGGAAGAATGAAAAATAAGTTATGTGGCTCATACCAGCTTTAAAAGGATGCCTGAGGAATGTAGATGCTCTAGCATTTGGTGACACGTCAAATAACAAGAACAACAAAAAAGAGGCAGATAGTTTTTTTTTTTTTAAAGGATAAGATGGACTTGTCTCTAGACTAATGGAAAATGTTCATAAAAGACAGGAAACTGATATAAGAGTCATTGAATGAGAAGAAATAGATAAGTCAGAAGTCGTGGAAGAAATGACGGGAAATGAGACCAGCAAAAGCCAATGCAGCATTAGGAATAGTGTAGGCAACAGATAAATAGGAACAAAGAAGCTGGTTTGTGTGGAGAGGAAGAGGAATCATTCAAATGGCAAAGAAAGCTGGAACTGATTTTCTAAGGCTTTGATTTCCAGCTCTTTCACTGCCATAGTGTGAACGGTTGGTGGTACGGGACACTTCAATTTCTTATTATAAAAACCAACAGAACCCTTGGAACTTTTGTGGTACATTAGTGATCACTTGATAAATTTTGTGAAAGCTCATTATGTTTCCTTAAATAGATTATTCAACACTGAAACTAATGGAGGACAGGGAGCCTAGTATTATGCTCAGACGTACTTTCCTATTAATGCTTTAATTATTTTTAAAGACTAATAATTGTTGCCTCAATCACAGATATGATAAAGCAGGAATGGGTTATGCTACACCTAATTGTTCTTTCCTCTCTTATATTATTCTCATTTTATAACAATGATTTTTAAAACTTAATTTTTAGTTATAAAAATAAAAATGAGTCATTTGATAGCTCTTGCATTCAAAATTGAAACTCAAACATGTTATTCTGGCATGCTTTCTTTACTTTTTTCTTATCTTAAAAAAGTTAAACATGGGGCGCATGGGTGGCTCAGTGGGTTAAGCCTCTGTGTTTGACTCAGGTCATGGTCTCAGGGTCCTGGGATTGAGCCCCCTATCAGGCTCTCTGCTCGGTGAGGAACCTGCTTCTCCCCCCAGCTGCCCTCCCCCCACCTGGTGCTCTGCCTATTTGTGATCTCTCTCTGTCAAATTAATAAATAAAATCTAAAAAAAAAAAGTTAAACATAACGCTTTCTTTAAGAAAATGCAGCGGAGTTGATATAGATGGGCCCTGGATTTCTTCTGGCTTATTTTACCTCCTGCCGGCCGTTCTAAGTGATTGTATCATCAGGCAGATATTAGAAATATATAAACACATGCATTTTGCTTACAGTCTTCTAAGTCAGATCTCATCTGCTAATGGGCAACCCAATTCTCTGATGTATTTAAATCCATCTGGTGCTTTCCATGTTTCTCTGATGTATTTATTTACTGTCATAATTTAGGTGTCAGCAACATGTTTCTCTGCCTTGAATTATCCACTTTTGTCATTCAAATTATTAGTCTGTTCATTAAATGAGCTTGCATTTACATGCAACAGGGCCTTTGTTACTACTTTTAAATCCTTTTGGGAATTTTAAGATATATTTCTAGAATCTGACTGTGGATTATGATCCAAATTACTGTTCATTTATCCCCGCTAAAGAGACGTATCATTGATTCGTATTTCTGGTACCAAGTACTAGCACATCAAGATTACTTACAAATCACCCAGAGGAATAAATACTAGCCAATGGTGAGAGATTAATTAAGTAGGGTGTTACTAATGTCCTTCAATATAATGATTTGTAAGCATAGAGATGTAAACTAAACTTTAAGAAAATCAGGAAGAGGGGCACCTGGGTGGCTCAGTGGGTTAAAGCCTCTGCCTTCGGCTCAGGTCATGATCTCAGGGTCCTGGAATTGAGCCCCACATCGGGCTCTCTGCTCAGCAGGGAGCCTGCTTCTTCCTCTCTCTCTGCCTACTTGTGATCTCTGTCTGTCAAATAAATAAATAAAATCTTTAAAAAAAAAAAAGAAAATCAGGAAGACTCTTAATCTCACAAAACAAACTGAGGGTTGGGGGGAGTGGGGGACAAAGAGGGTGGTTGGGTTATGGACATTGGGGAGGGTATGTGCTATGGTGAGTGCTGTGAAGTGTAAACCTGGCGATTCACAGACCTGTACCCCTGGGGCTAATAATACATTATATGTTAATTAAAAAATTAAAAAAAAAATCAGGAAGAACCATCCGTTAAGGGAGTGAAAATGACAAATGAGGCCCCTCATTCTAATGATTGGCAGTTATCTAGAACATGAAATAGGGGAAAACATGGAATAAGAAGTAGGATCCAGTGAACATTTAGTTGACTTTTCAAGAAAGAGGGATCTGTACATCTACAAAAATGAGGGAAAGGACTGGTAAGTAATGAGGAAATCTCAAATTACAACATCAAGATATCATTTTACCCAAATAAAAATACTTAAACATACCAAATGTTGGTTGAAAATTTAAAAAGAGAGAGAGAAACCGGAATTCTAAAACACACCTGCTCTGAGTTTGAAGTGAAAATTGGCACAACCACTGCTGAAGATGATTTCTTGCAAAGTTCAATATATGCATTCACTCATGACCCAGAGGTTCTACTTACCAGTAAACTGTATACAGTAACCTTTACACACATGCATAGGGAGATATGTATTTGGATGTTCATTATTTGTGAGAGCAAACAATGGGAATGGGGTTCCAATTTCTTTACATCCTCACTAACATTTGTTATTTCTGTTTATCTGATAATAGCTCTTTTAACAATGAGATGATACCTCATTGTGGTTTTGATTTGCTTTTCCTGAGTATTAATGATGTTAAGCATAGTTCCATTTGCCTGTTGGCCATTTGTATGTCTTCTTTGGAGAAATGGTTTTTCAAGTCCTTGGCTCCTTTTAAAATTAGTTTATTTGTTTTGTGTTGGGTTATTGAGTGATAGGAGTTCCTTATGTATTTTAGAAATGAATCTTTATCAGATACATGGTTTATAAATATTTTCTTCCATTCTGTAGGTTATCTTTTCACTTCATTGATTGTTTCTCTTGCTATGCAATAGCTTTTCAGTTTGTCTAATTTCAGGCCTTATATTTGACTTTTTAATCCATTGTGAGTTGATTTTTGTGTATGGTGTAAGAGAAGGGCCCAGTTTCATTTTTCAGCATGTGGGTACCCAATTTTTCTAACATAACTTACTGAAGAGAATATCTTTATCCAACTGTGTGTTCCTAGAACCGTTGTCAAAGATCAAAACTGTTTACCTGTGGGTTTATTCCTGGGCTCTCTATTCTGTTCCATTGGTCTGTATATTTGCCTCTGTGCTACTACTGTACTGTTTTGATTACCATAGCTTTGTAATATGTTTTGAAATCAGAAAGTGTGAGGTCTTCAGTTTTGTTCTTTCTAAGAATTGTTTTGGCTAGTTGAGGTCTTTTGTGGTTCCATATGAATTTTAGGATTGTTTTTGCTGTTTCTTTAAAAGATGCCATTGGAGAGGCGCCTGGGTGGCTCAGTGCGTTAAAGCCTCTGCCTTCGGCCTGGGTCATGATCCCAGGGTCCTGGGATCGAGCCCTATATCGGGCTCTCTGCTCAGTGGGGGGCCTGCTTCCTCCTCTCTCTCTCTCTCTGCCTGCCTCTCTGCCTACTTGTGATCTCTGTCCGTCAAATAAATAAATAAAATCTTTAAAAAAAAATGCCATTGGAATTTTTAGAGGGATCAGATTATAGATTGGTTTGCTAGTATGGACATTTTAACAGTATTAAGTCTCCAAGTCTGTGAACATGGGATGTGTCCCCATTTATGCGTGCCTTTTTAAATTTCTTTCAGCAATGTTTTGTAGTTTTAAGTGTATAAGTCTTTCTCTTCCTTGGTTAATTTTACTTGTAAGTATTTTATTCTTTCTGATGCTATTGTGAATGAGTTGTTTTCTTAACCTCTTTTCAGATTGGTCACTGTTAATTATAAAAACGCAGCTGGAAGCATTTGGCTGGCTCATTGGGAAGAGCATGGAACCCGTGTTGGATGTGGAACCCACTTTCAAACAAAAAGAAACACAGTTGAATTTTGTATGTCTATATAATTTTTGACTTAAAAAATGTTTTAGCATAGAATCAAGAGAAGAAAATCAGAAAATTACAAAGACCAGGTAGGGGAGATGGGGGAGGTGAGTGATGGCAGAAAATCAGTGGAGATATGGACATTTAACAGGGTAATATCAACTTCAGTGTCATGGATAATGAGATTCAGGCCTTCAACAATGAGTTCATCCATCTTCCCTGGGTACCTGCCATCTACTGTGTGATAGGTATTGTGATGTGCACTGGAAACACAGTGGTGAAAGTCCAAGGACAGAACGTAGGACTGAATATCTGAATTTTTCAGCAATGGGAGAGATTTTTAGTAAAGCTGAAACACACAGTGTTAGGCCAGGGCAACAGAAGATTTCAGGAAGAGAGGGGTCAACACGGCCACAGTCTGAAGAGATATTAGTTAAATTAAGGAAGCCAGGCCACTGTATTAGCAACAAGAAAGGCATAGGTTATATTGACAAAACTAGTTCCAGTGGATTTATTTGGGGTTGGAAGCTGAAGTATAGAGATGTGGCAGATAAATGAAAGGAGTGGAAATAAGTGGTGAATGGAGCCAAAATCAGATTAAGACTTCTAGTACCTGTAAGCATAAAAACAGTAGACCCTGCTATCCTAAAGGTTATTCTCAATACAATTGTATTTTTCAAAATGACACAAAATTTACATGAATTCTGGAGTTGGAACAGCTTTCTTGTACATTGTCTAATTGCACAGTTCTGCCTGGGTACACTGTAATGGACTCCTTGGTATTTTTGTGCTTTTACTTTGTTGTTGCTGACAATTCGCCACTCCCCATGTGTGTGGTTGTGCAGCACATTTCAGGAACTGGACTTTGAAGGAGAGGAATTAAATCGATTGAAAGTGAGTTGGGAAATCATGACTGAGGGTTTCAGGGGGAAGCAAGGATTATTTAATTTTTCATTTGGGGAAGCCTTAAAAATATTTAAATGTTGAAGGAATACAACCCATAAAAAAACCAAAAAATGAAAACCATTTGTGTATGCCTAAGAAAAGGCAGGATTAATGAAGCAAAGTTTGCTAACAAGTTGGAAAGGACAAAACTGGGAGAAGAAGTGAAAGGATTGGTATTAGTCACCAAAGCAACATATTCTCCATAGGAAGTACCTGAAGTGTCTACCTGGAGTAAGTTATGTTCAAGATAAACCAACGTAACACAGCAATAGAGAACATCCTGTTGTCTGTCTGACGTGTACATGTACATGTACATGTTCCTGCTCAGTTCACATATGTGTGGTTCCTGTAAACTGTGAAACATATGTATGTGTCTTCATTTATTTTGGTGAGAAGCATTATGTTTTGAGGCTTTTGATCAGAGAAATCAGTTGAACTAGACCTTATGTAGTGTTAACTTGATAAAATTTAAAATGATAGCTAGGAATTTTTAAATGATCCCATGTTCTAGGCACTCTGCCAAATACTTTACAAGCGTAATCTCACTTAGTTTTCATCACAAACCTGTAGGTTAGTGACTATTAATAGTGCTAGGGGTCACATAGCCAGAATATAAACCAGGATTTGATTGTAAAGCCCCTGCTTTTATCTGTAGTGACATACTGTTTCCCATCATTTACCATATTTAAAGTAAGTTTGAACATGCAGAGAGAGTTCCTATAACCAGCTCTGCAGTCACTGTATGTCTCGGACTAAAGTACAGGTAGATGGCACCACAAAGGTAGAGGACCAACTGGAAGTCAAGAAAGGTGTGTTCACACATTGTCAAAACTCAGTAACTAGGCTATAACATTAGTGGAAGAGATGCTTTATAAGCAACTGATAGAGATCAGTTTTAAAAGTGAATTTTTCATGGTAATTGGCAGATACATAAAATAATGAAGTGGTACCTCCCACAGAAGTATCTACTCAAACTTTGTTTAACAGGGGCTAGGCAGAAACTCAAAGGCATATATATAGGTGGTTTCCTGTACTCACCATCCTTTGAGCCCTGAGGCTGTCTCTACAGAGTGGTTCTCTAGCTTCCTGGCCACCTCCCTCTGGTCCATTTCTCTGATGCTCCCCTCTTCCTCCTCTGTCCATTCAGTGGCCATGTATTCTTGAGTTGTATTCCATTGTCCTTTCCTCTCTGTCCATCATAGGCTTTGAAATCTTTATTCCCCTTGCATAGACATGCCTGCATCTCAGGAATGATTTCAATTCAGTCTCCAGATACTAACATAACATTTCTGGGAAGGATGGCCTACTGTTTCCATTTTCCAGTTGAGCAAACTGAACCTGGAAGTGATTTTTCCAGGGTCCAACCCAGGACAGAGCTTAAATTCTTTCTTCCTAATACCAAGTCTTATAGCCTCCTATAGATAAGTATTACCTGGATATGGAATTCTCCCAGGACACTTAGGTAGCACAATGTAAATCGCTTTGTGAATCTTGCTCATTCAGATCATAATTCTCGGGTTTGACAGGTAAAGATGCTGAACTGTGAGGAGTGATGGAAACAATGTGTGAGTGTAGAGATAAGAGCACAGATGGTTGCTGAAAATGATAAAATCAAGGTGCCGGGGTTATGAAGAATCATACCCCGAGTGTGCATATTTTGGCTGTTCTCAAAATGACAGAAACTTATGATAAATGCATGAATGTATGACATCCTTGATGTTATTTTTTTACTATCATATTATTATCAAATACTCTTAGTGTCTAATTTATCACCATAAAATCTCAATAGACTATAATATTGTAGTAAACATAAAAATATCACTAGTGGAAACCCACTAGGACACAATGAAAAATCACTAATAGCAAATGTCTTTAAGGATGCAAAGGAGCCCATTAGAAGCATTTGACTGTGCTTTTCTGTTCCTATGTTTTCTATTTTCACTTTACTTTTTCTGTAATTACAAAGAGAAGAAACAACTATTACCATCTACTTCAGAGGCTAGCAAGGAAAATGAGTGACAGATTTTTTCCCACATGCAACATAACCAGTTTTAGATGACTTCTGTTGTTTATTTAATTGTTGTTAAAAGTTCTTCTAATAAACTATTTAAAAATGATCACACAGTACAAAAAATGTTCATTCAAAAGAAACGAATATACTAATATTACCCAGTCTATAAACCTCTTAGTTCATCTCTATTTCTTTTTTTTTTTTTTAAGATTTTATTTATTTATTTGAGAGAGAGGCAGTGAGAGAGAGCACGAGCAAGAAGAAGGTCAGAGGGAGAAGCAGGCTCCCCGTGGAGCTGGGAGCCCAATGCGGGACTCGATCCCGGGACCCCGGGACCATGACCTGAGCCGAAGGCAGTCGTCCAACCAACTGAGCCACCCAGGCGTCCCTCATCTCTATTTCTTTAAACAAAATCAAATGCTTTTTCCTCTTATTATTAGGTATTTTGTTAATTAATCCCTCACATAATCATATAGAAAAATACCCTTTCCTCTTGGGTATATGCACTAATTATATGCACTCCTTAACTTCTATCTGATGCAGCTATGTAGGTAATCAGTTTAGATTCTAAGGCTTTGTTTTAAATATTCAAGATTAAATAAATATTTATTAAAGCAGATTTAAAGTAAGGGAGTCCCTATTAATGCTTTGCTAAAAATGGAAGTGCAGAAAATACCAGCTCAGTTACTAATTTGTAAAGCTGTAAGGAAGTTAGTTAACTCTTTGAGATTCAATTTTCTCCATAAGAAGAGCATAATAGTTTTTTTTTCATAAAGCCAGAGATTTTAATAATTTTGTGACCTTGTGTTAGGCAAAAGATTCTCAGATATGATACCAAAAGCAAAATGCATAGAGGAATAAATGTCTAAACCTGACTTTTAAAATTAAAGTTTTGTGCTCCAAAAGATGTATGTAAGGAATAAGAAAACAAGCAACAGACCAGGATAAAATATTTGCAAATATATCTGATAAATGATTTGTATCAAGAATATCTAGGGGCACCTCGGTGGCTCAGTGGGTTAAAGCCTCTGCCTTCAGCTTGGGTCATGATCCCAGGGTCCTGGGATGGAGCCCTGCATCGGGCTCTCTGCTTAGCGGGAAGCCAGCTTCCTCCTCTCTCTCTCTCTCTGCCTGCCTCTCTGCCTACTTGTGATCTCTGTCTGTCAAATAAATTAAAAAAAAAAAAGAATGTCTAAAGAACTCTTACAACTTAACAATAAAAAGCAAAAAATAACCTAATTTAAAATTTGGGGGAAAAATGGAATGGGGAGTGATTGTTAGTCTTTTTGGGGATGGTGAAATGTTCTAAAATTAGGTTATGTTGCTGGATGCACAACTTTATAAATATACTAAAAACCATTGAGTTATACTCCTTTAATGGGTGAACTACATCTTATGTAAATAACATTTCAGTAAACTGTTAAAAATGGGCAAAACATGAATAGACATTTTACCAAAGAAGATATATGAATGGCTCATAAACATGTGAAAAGATGTTCAACATCTTTCATTAGTCATTAGGAAATGACAAATTAAAACTACAATGGAATAACACTTCACATTCACTAGAATGGCTGGAATAAAAAAGATAATACACGCATTGGCATTGTGGGGAGAAAATGCAGTCCTCAGATATTGCTGATGGAAATGTAAAGTGATATAGCTACTTTGGAAAACAGTATTGCAGTTTTTAAAAAAGTTAAATGTGAATATATCATACAACCCCACAGTTCCATCCTATGTATCTGCCCAAGAAATGAAAACATATGTTCACTAAAGACTTGCATGTGAATGTTTATAGCAGCATTATTCATAGTAGACAAAAAGCGGAAACACTCAGTTTCTATGGCCTGGTGGATGAATAAACAGAATGTGTTATACCCATATAATGGGCTACTACTCAGTCATAAAATGAACTAACCACTGATACATACTAGAACAAGAATAAACCACAAAATATTATGATAACTGATGGAGAAAAATACTCAGAAGACTATCTGTTGTGTGATTTCATTTATATGAAATGTCTAGAAAAGACAAGTCTATATGGACAGAAAGATTAGTGGCTCCCTGGGACTGGGGTAGAGACTGGGATTAAATGCAAATGGGCATGAGAGATCCTTCTGGGCTGATAGAAAAGCAAAGTAAAAATAAACTGGCAGTTATTTAGAATATTTAGAAGTACCAGGAAGGTTGTTGATTCTCCATATATCTACATCAGACTATTAATCACATAAATATGTGTATAGACATGTATATATAGTTGAATATATATATATATGATTTAATAGTCTGATGTCAATATGATACTACTCTTACATTTCTAGAGGAGTACTGCTGATTAAATAATGTAAAAGAACAAGAGTGGTTTCTTTTAAAGGAATTGAAGTTACAGGAGCTTCTGTAATATAGTATAGACCACTTACCATCTTTGCCATATGACTCACTGAAGGATCACTGTTGGTAGAATGATCAATTAAACCACCTCCTGGGGTTTGCTTTAGGGTTATGAGTTAAGTAATTACAATGATTAAAAAAGATGTCTGTTTACTGACATGGTGAGAGGATCGCTCCCTTTTCTTTTATATTCCATTACTAATGGTAGAGGAATAGAAACTTTGAAAGATACTGTATTCCAAACTAAATTCTTGTTCCTTGAATTGTATTGTACTTATGGAATTAATTCCCATGATTAATTAATTTTTCTGTTAAGAAAATTCTGAAATTAAGTTTTCTGTTAAGAAAAATAGCTGAGGGACACCTGGGTGGCTCAGTGGGTTAAGCCTCTGCCTTCGGCTCAGGTCATGATCTCGGGGTCCTGGGATGGAATCTCGCATTGGGCTCTGTGCTCAGTGGAGAGCCTGCTTCCCCCTCTCTCTCTGCTTGCCTCTCTGTCTACCTGTGATTTCTCTCTCTGTGTGTCAAATAAATAAAATCTTAAAAAAAAAAGAAAAATAGCTGAGTTGGCCTGTATAACAAAAATATAATCTTTGTTCCTTTCTAAGACTTAAGAGAGAGATTAGCAATTTGGGAAACTTGTAGGAGTCATTCATATCTTGGGGAGGAGAGGCCAATGGTGAGAAACCCCATCATGAGTCATTGAGAAAATTCGGAGCTGCGATCTCTGTGCTTGGCAAGAGGAGGCACATAGCTTAACATCTCTCACAAATCATGTCTTCCCTTTGTGACCAACCCTTGATTTCTGCCTGTCTAACATTTCAGAAAGTGAAAATACCACTTCCTAACATGCATATCTCATTATTCCTTTTGGGGGAAGATTTCCGTTGTTCTCTGGTATAACAGAACAATCCAGGAAATACCCTAGGAATTCATGGTCTGTTGCCGTGCTTCTCAGGCTGAGTATTCCGGATGGTACAGTCCATTCTGCATGTTAGGCTTTCCCCTGACATCACTTTCTTATCCTAATGAGTTTGAATACCAAGTGCACGTATACATATTGGTGACCTCCTAACCTCAAAAACACAACATTCCCCTCAAAAGTGGTATATAAATGTGCCTTAAGTCTGTAGTGAAAGAGTACCTCATCAAAAATGGAGTAGAATATCCATTTTATGATGTTTGCTAGAATTCTGAGACTAGCACATTTCCTGAGCTGAAACTATTTGGTTTGCAACTTTCTGGCAATGTATGGACATGCCATATAGTACAGTAGGAATTGCAGATTCAGCTTAATTGCTAGGATAACATAACAGGGCCCATCAGTCACTATGCTTTAATTGCTGAAGGTAACAGCCACCTAACGCAGGAATAAATTACACCCAATTGTTAAGGACAATTATGTGTCTTATCAGTTGGTCAGCAACAAGTGACTGGGATATATAGACCATTAATCTGTATGTGAGCAGCTGTTCTAATATGTCCTTTCCAGAGAGGAAGCGAGACACCTCTTGGCCTCCCTTGTCAATCATTAGCAAACTAAAAAACAACCTACCTAGCATCTTCTGTATCTCACAGGTCATTTTTTAAAAGGAGATTATTAGCCTAGATAATAGACCTATATTACATTTATCTATTTATTTATTTTAAAAGATTATTTATTTTAGAGAAAGAGTGAGTGAGTGAGTGCAGGGGAACAGGCAGAGAAACCCAAGCGGACTCCATGCTGAGTGTGGAGCCCAACTCAGGGCTCTATCTCACAACCCTGAGATCACAACATGAGCTGAAACTGAGAGTGGGATGCTCGACTGACTGCACCACCCATGTGTGCTAACCTACATGACTTTTAAAATCAGTCCAGGTTTCAGAGCCTTTACACTCCATGCTTCCTCATATTCTTTTTTTTTTTTAAGATTTTATTTATTTATTTATTTGTTTGTTTATGGACTTACTTAATGCTTCCATGAGCAGGGGAAGGGGTAGAGAGAGAGGGAGAGAGAGAATCCCAAGCAGACTCTGTGCTAAGCACAGAGCCTGATGTGGGGCTCCATCGCACGACCCTGAGATCATGACCTGAGCTGAAATCAAGAGTCAGACACTCAGCTAACTGAACCACCTGGGCACTGAGCCATACTCTGTAATTAAAGCACTTTTAGGGAGAAAGAGGCTCAAAACCAGGAGATTCTACAAGTCATCATAATCTTAATTCTTACTTTAGCAGTCCAGCCTGCATCCTGAGAGGATAAGAAACTGATCAAATATATAGCTAAACAAATATATATTTTAAAAGTGGGGAACAATGGAAACATATAGGTAAAAAAAGAGGGGGTGAAATCTGGGAGGTTAATTGCTAAATGCATTCTCTGAAGCTCAGTGTATTTTCTAAGTCTAACTTTTAAATTACAGTTTAGAAAGTTTTACCACAAACTCACCTGGTTTTATAGTAACCGAGGCAAGGATAGGAATGATTCATTCTGTCTTTATGACAAGAACAACCAGATGATAAGAAAAACACAATTCTTAATACTGCCACCGGAAAGAAATTCATCACAAAGAGACTCTTATGTTATGTAGTGACTCATCATCAGCAGCGTTCTTATCCATGAATACTGAGAGCATCCTGATTTTCTTTTCTTTTTATTTAACATTACTCAGTCAGGGGATGGCATAGTATCAAAAAATTGTTAGGTAAAATAATTGGTTCTGGGGAACACTTGGAAGGCAGACCATGTTTGTAATGAGCTCTAGAAGAAGGTATTGGCAAAAAGAACCTCAGTAATGCAAGTTGGCATGCATTATGAACTCAGAAAAGGATTGGCTATTTTACAAGCAGGAAAAGACCGTGCATGCATCACCTGGTTTGGAGCTTAATACAGGGACTGGGTGGCCTCTGTGTTCACCCCCTTGGAAAGAACAAGAGTGTTTTCAGTGTTTGTGAGGAAGAGTCAAATAGGTATTTGGGTATGACAGATGCAGGATGTGGCAGAAGCTGGCAAGATAGTCGCCCATCTCACTGGGGTGTCTAGACATGTGGGAAGAGCAACATGTCCCAGTCTCTCTTGCAGGTAAATTGGAGCCATGGGACCAGTTCTGGATGGTGGAATGTAGCAAGGGGGTGATAGATGCTTTTTCTTGACCCTGAGATAACTTGTGTGATCCTATGCAAGCTTTTCCTTTCTCCTGTTTCTGTCCATGCCCTATAAGGTGAGTGCAACTTGAAAGAAGACTGGGTTTCTGAGAAACCATATGGGAAGGGAGGGGATAGCTAGTCCCTGAAAACCAAGCTGTGATGCAAGCTAGGGTTATTACCCTGACTAATCCAGTTAATGAACTAAATAGTCCTATTTTTTAATGGTGAAATACATGTGAGGCAGAATTTACCTATTATCTTTAATTTTTATTATCATTATTTAGTCTAATATTATTGAACACATTAGTTTAAGAATAGTAAGTATAATTTCAGACTTATTTAAAGTTTTTCTTACCTCTGTTATCATCAGAGTTTTCTTTGCTTTCAATATTTGGAAGGTACAGATATGTTAAATGACCTGTCAAGTCACATAATTCATGAAATTATCCATTGAGTTTTTTGGTTTTTTAGTAGGGAGTGATTTGATAGCTTTTTCCATTTGTTACTTGGTGATTTGTTTAGATTATGTATTTTGATAGGGTCAGTGTGGTCTTATATTATTAAATGTTATAATTATTTTTTGCTAGATAATCATTCCTTTTACTAAAATTTTCAAGTTTCTTTGGGTAGAAATTAAGGAATGTATTGACAGGTGATATATGAATAATCATTTTGACCTGAACAAGCTTGTCTTTACCATTTAATGTTTGTATGAAATTGATAGTCTTCTTCAAATGACTGAAAAATTCTGTTTTTAATTTTCTTTATATTTTGCAAAAAAATACATTTTTATGAGAATTAAATACATATATAAAGTCATAAGAGCCCAATAGGAGGCCAGAGTATATTAAATAGTAGTAGTAGTAGTATCTCTAGTGAATTTTCTATTTGCATGATTAGTTGTGTTCATTTGATCTTTCTCCATCTAAAAATTTAAATTATATACTATGCAGCCATCAAAAGAAAAGAAATCTTGCCATTTGCAATGACATGGATGGAACTAGAGGGTATTATGCTTAGCGAAATAAGTCAATCAGAGAAAGACAACTATCATATGATCTCCCTGATATGAGGAAGTGGAGATGCAACATGGGGAGTCTGGGGGGTAGGAAAAGAATAAATGAAACATGGGATCGGGAGGGAGACAAACCGTAAGAGACTCTTAATCTCACAAAACAAACTGAGGGTTACTGGGGGGAGGGGGGTCGGAAGAGGGGGGTGGGGTTATGGACATTGGGGAGGGTATGTGCTATGGTGAGTGCTGTGAAGTGTGTAAACCTGGCGATTCACAGACCTGTACCCCTGGGGTTAATAATACATTATAAGTTTATAAAAAAATTTAAAAATTTAAAAACTGTAAACAAATTAAAAATTTAAATTAATTAATTAAAATTGGAGTCATTCCCCTTGTTCCACATCCCATCAGTTCTCTAGCCAGATGGGAAGCACATCTCTTTCTCATTGCCTGTGGCAAATGGTGGAAGGGCAGGGAAAGGATGCAAAGCATTTGTCTTGCACAGCAGTTCTTATTGTGGATTCCTTATTGATTACCACTGATCTTTGAATCCTTGAATGGGGAAAGGGCATTCTTTCTGTACATCAGACTAAAAAAGAAATGAGAGAAGTTGATAAAGATGAACTAAATTTAAGTTTGGGATCTCAAGAATGTAAATTTTTATAGTATAGTGTAGAGGATGAATAATTAGAGGGAAGAAGGTATAAATATTAATGTTTAGGACAAAGGGTTTGGAGTATTTACATTAAAAATAACATTTAATGTACCAACAGTCTGTCCTGCAACATAAAAAATTATCACTAATTTGTCTTAGTTGGTAAGGATACACAAAACAGTATTTTAGAAAGTGAAAGTTTTTGTAAAGATTGAGAAAACGAGCTCTCTATTTTGGTAAAACTGTATTAAACATTGATTGAACATTTCTAACTGTGCTATTTATTAACTGTATAACCTTAAGCAAGTCCTCTTAGAACCCTGAATCTCAGTGTCATCATTAGCATAACAGTAAAAAAATAATTTTTAATGAAATTTTGAGTCACTATATGAGAAGCACTATATATAGCACCCAGAGGTGAATAGGAGCTTAATGTATGTCAATACTCTTTCCCTTTATTATTTCTATTTTTTATAGTTAGGCCCAAGGTGAGGGTAATAAAGAAAACTTCGCTGTGCTATATATATTGCAGCAATGTGTAAGAGAATAATATAAATAGTAAGTTATTAATGGAATTTTGATTCCTACTAAAATAGAGGTCACAGCGTAAACACTGAAAGGGAGAAACTATACAAAACAATTACTAAGTGGTTCCAGGCAGGATTCTAGTTTATATCTTTCTGATTTAGGATGTATGATTATGCATAAGACCATCAGTGTTTGAAAGTAAAAAACAAATAAAAACCATCAGTTGACATTTCAATAAAGAAAGCAAATGTTCTAAAAGGAAGTATAGAATCTTCTTTGGAGAGCATTTTGAGCAGAAAAAAATTTGTTATTTGGAAACATTGTATGTACACGGAATTTTCCAAAATGACAGGTTTTTTTTGATTGAGGTATAATTGACACATAATATTATATTAGTTACAGGTGTACAACAAAATGACTTGATATTTGTATATACTGTAAAGTGATCACCGTAGTAAGTCTAGCTACTACCCATCACCATACAAAATTACAAAAATATTCTTTTTTTTCTTGTGATGAGAACTTTAAGTCTTACTTTCTTAGCAACTTTTAATTTTGCAAATGATATTATTGATTATAGTCACCATGCTGTACATTTCATCCCCAATAAATGGTATTTCTTTTATAACTGGAAGTTTGTACCTCCTGACCCTATTCATCCATTCCTACACCCCATTCCCCTATCCTCTGGCAACCACCATTCTTTTCTCTGCATTCTTTTGAGGTTTGTATTTGTTATGTTTTTTAGGTTGTACGTATGAGTGAAATCATATGGTATTTGTCTTGCCTTTCTGACTTATTTCACTTAGCGTAATGTACTCAAGGTCTCTCCATGTTGTTGCAAATGGCAAGATGTCATTTTTTAATTTATCTTTTTAAACAGTTTATTATATTTATTATATATATATAGTTATATATCTTTTATTTATTTATCTTGTTTTATTTATTTATCTTTATTCATATCTGTTGATAGACATTTAGGTTCTTTCCATATCTTGGCTATTGTAAATAATGCTGCAATGGACAGAGAGATGCATATATCTTTTTGAATCGGTGTTTTCATTTTCTTCAGGTAAATACTGAGAGAATTGCTGTATTATATGATAATTCTATTTTTAATTTTGTTCGTATACGAGATATTTGAAATCCAGCAGTATTTATACTTGTAGCGCACATTAATTTGGACTAGTCACATTTCAAGGCCTCAATAGCTCATTGGGGAAACCATATTGGATGTGCACACATACCTATAGTGATCGCAATTACACTTGTCACAAATAACTAAGGTTGAAATACATATTTTTTCCTAAATTAAAGATGTGATGAGACAAATTAACTTATGATTTTAAAGTATTTATTTTTGTAACTACCTCAACGATCCATCTGATTTTGTAAACTGTTGCTTTTGAAGGGAGGTTTTCAGATTAATCTGTCAATTGACAAAGAATGGTAGATCTTATGGTGGGCTGTTGTTCCATTTGGATAGAGCAGTAGGTAAAACAATAATCATCTAAAAGGAAATTGAGAATAATAACAAGAGAGAAACCCCAAGAACAACACTGGAGGCAATTAAGGCTGTCGGTTGAAGTAATAATTCCAGGAGTAGATAAATATTAAACATAGATGGAATTTAGCAACTAAAACAGAAAAGAACTGGTCAAAAACAGTAGGCATTGTTTCACCACCATGTTGAGACTATTATCCAGAATGATTCAGTATTGGTGAGCAAATGATGCATGTCTTCTCTTTTCACGTCCCCAAATAACACATATATATGGGTGCTCTCTTCCTCACTTTTTCTGTTCTTGTTTGTTGATATTTTATTTCTAGGGAAGAACTAATTTTAATTAGAGTTAAATAGAAAATAGAATTAGGTAGAGTCTTTTATTTTATTATTTTTTTAAGATTTTATTTATTTATTTGTCAGAGAGAGAGAGAGCGAGCACAGGAAGACAGAGTGGCAGGCAGAGGCAGAGGGAGAAGCAGGCTTCCTGCCAAGCAAGGAGCCCTTGTGGGACTCGATCCCAGGACGCTGGGATCACGACCTGAGCCGAAGGGAGCCGCTTAACCAACTGAGCCACCCAGGCGTCCCAGGTAGAGTCTTTTAAAAGTGTTGATCACTTTAGTAACCTTTTGGGATTATTTTGAGTCTTTTCCCTGAAATGTTAATAGATCTGTTTTCCTGTTTAGAATGTTGTCTGGATTATCTCTTGCTTGTCTCTTATAATTTGCAATTAGATTATAGTAAGTACTGCTGGCAGAATTTCTGTTCCTACACAATAATCAGGGTACATAAATCATGATAAGTGACATCAGCATAGTTCTGTTTCTCCTTCTAGTTAGAGATATAGTCGTCATAACTAGGTAAAGAAGTAGAAAGCACTAGCCAAATGATTATTTCAAGTTAGAGACTCAGTGCATAATCATGGGTTGGCTATTAAGGACAAAAGTCTACTTTTAGTTGAGTTTCAGAAACAGGATTTTGGGCATTCAAAGTTAGAATAAATTTTTTTAAACTCAACTTCTAATTAAAACAAGCTGGGTTCTCAGTCTCACAGTGTTCAAGGTAAATACATGAGATAAGTCATGGGCTTAGAATGACTTACCTTTCTCATTTTAACATTTTCTGAAAATAAATGGAAGGAGCGGTTTCTAGGTAGTGCCATAAGGGAGTAGAGGTGACTCTGCCTTAAGAATTTGAATGAGAGATCAGTTTAATATAGTAATGAGCTTTCCACATGCCTTTGTAACTCCAAACAAGGATACTAGATAAAAGCTATCATGACTTTCATGATAAAATCATGAAAGTGGTTTTATTTAGCTGATTCCAAATAAAATAAGAACATAAAAGAAATAGTTTGAAAATCATTGTTATAAACTATACGGTGAAAGATTTTCTTAAAAGCCATGTCACTCTGTCTTTGAAGATTCATAAACATAATTGTATATATGTAAAATGTACTGTGCAGCATAGAGAGTGCTTTACATACAAGACTAGATGTGCTTTTTTTTCTTTACACCTCTCTATGTCTACAAAATTGGTATCTGATTATGATATGAATTAGCCTGATGAGAAAAAACACATTTTATTTTTTCCTCCTTTTAAAATCAAATCTTTTGAGATAATTATGGGTACATGTGCAGTTATAAGAAATAACATTAAGTGCTCTTGGGTACTGTTTACCCAGTTTTGCCAATGGTACCACCTTGCAAAACTGTAGAACAACATCACAACCAAGAAAATCACATTGGCACAATCCACTGATTTTATTTAGTTTTCCCCACTTTTACATGTCTTGTGTGTGTGTGTGTCTGTGTGTCTTTGTGTGTCTATGTAGTTTTAGACAGTTTTATCACATGTGTGGGTAGGTGTTTCTCTCACTCTAGTCAAGATAAGGAACAGTTACATTACCACAAGGAACGTCTACCTTCCTCCTATCACCTATTCCCATCTCTAACCCCTGACAATCTCTCATCTTCTCAATCTCCATGATTTTGTTATTTTAAGATGATTATTTGTATGATTAATGGAATCATCAAATATGTAACCTTTGGGATTGCTTTTCTTCACTCAGCACATTCTCCTTGAGATTCATCCACACTATCCTGTATATTAATAATTCATTCTTTTTTTATTGCTGAGTAGTATCTCATGGTGTGCATGTAGGTACCACATTTATTTAACGATTTATCTGTCAAAAAATATGGTTTGTTTTTAGTCTTTGGCTATTACAAATAAAGCTGCTAGGAATATTTGTCTGCAGGTTTTTGTGTATTCCTTCTCTTTTTTAGACATACAAGTATAAATCCTATGGAATTTTGCAAGGTGGACTAGAATACTCTATTTTGTTTAAAATTGTAAATTAAACAAGGTAGTGAAACTCTTTTCTTTGAAGATGTTTACCAAAAACATGTTTTGGAATCGTCATTTAAAAGTAGTTTTCAGGGGCACCTGGGGGGCTCAGTCAGTTGAGCTTCTGACTCTTGGTTTTGGCTCAGGTCATGATCTCAGGGATGTGAGACTGGGCCCTGCTTCAGGCTTCCAGCTCAGTGGGGAGTCTGCTCGAGATTCCTCTCTCTCTGCCCCTCACCTCACTCATGCTCTCTCTCGCTCAAATCAATCAATCAATCAATCAATCTTTGGGCAGAAAAAGTAGTTTTTAGATTTTTGCATAAAACAAAATTGAGCATATTTGAGATCAAACTTTCTTTGAAAGAGAAGATAGATGAATTTAGAGAGAACCCTATACAGATGAAGAATATTAGAGAGAGTTTGGGATTCTTCTTGAATCAGCTTAAAACGAAACTCCAGTGATCTCCCATTGAGCTGGATGGGCCAAATGGCCTAAGTAGTCTGCACTGGGAAGGATGAGGACAGGAAGGGTTAAGCCTCTGGTGCCCTAACTAAGTTTAATTGTTCCTTTTGCCCTGGAAGAAAGTGAATGAGTTTGTGAAGGGCTGGTTGTTAAACTAATTGATGATGTCTCTCTACTTTTCCTATGGAGCAAAACAGCAAGAGTTAGAAATCATTGTTTCTACCTCTCAATGAGCTCATAAAACCAAATAAATGCCATTTTGGATTCCTTTAGAATTACTTAAGGGTGGTTTCCAATACTAGGGATCTCACGAAGTCATGTTTCACTTTGTTTAGCTCAGGGGCGAGACCATGCTGAGGAAAACGGTTTAATACTGTGTATCAGAGAGTCACAATGAGAGTGACACCTTCAGAACTTGGAGTAAAGTGAGTTAGATATTTTTAGAGCATTCTTTGTGTCATTAATAAGGTAGGGGACTCTGCCAACTACTTGAATAAAAGATAAAAGTGTATTGCTTTCTTCAAGCAAGACAATACAAAACCTGCCGATGTAACATGTTTAAAAGAAAGTAAAAACCCACAAAATCTGTTCAGCAGCGACTTACTTTCTAATACAACTTGATTTCTACAAATCAGTCAAAGGTTTGAGTACTGCATTGAACTGTAAAGCTGGGCTCATGGTGGTAAATCAGGTAGATGACAGTAAGATCGCGTCATCATTTTCTCACCCAATTTTGAAGAGGAAGCAATTCCTAAGCCCTCAGTTTAGCTGTATAGGGTAGAGGCTATTCGTTGCCCTTCAGAAGTGGGGATGGTTGGGTTTTTGTGTTAAGGTCATTTAAGTCATAAAAACCCCAGAAATTTCTCTCTTTCTGCAAATTAAACACACTCCCCCGTTGTGTGGTAATAGATTTCGGTCCTTTGTAATTAAAGATCCAACTGTTCACCTCCTGAAACCAAGAGCTTTTTACCACATCGTTGCTTCATTTATCTCTGGGGAAAGACACTCATCCACCCATTTGCTGTTGGAGTGACACAGCGCTCTCAGTATTGCTGGCAGTAACACAGTAATAAAAGCAAACAGTAGACGTTTCGGAGGAGAACCATTACCTCAACTCTCTAATGAGTTTTGTTTTTCAAGAGCTTTTCAGTAAAAAAGATTTACAACAGAGGAAACCTCAAAGTAAGATGACTGGCTCTTCGGAGTATTATCACTGCTCACAGTGATTAAAGGATTTCCGCTCAAGTTCTTCAGCTAGACTTTGCTTCTCTTTTCTAGTATTTCCTTTCATCTTCATAACAGAATTTCATTTCTTGTTTATTTTCTCCTCTTTCACTTCCAACTCGTTTCATGTTTCTATGTGACTCACGACAGATTCCGCTTTCACTGTGTCCTACTCTGGGTTCCGCAGAAAGCAGATCCTGGGGCCGAGGGCATGTATTCTATTACCAAAGGAAATGTGAGTGAGCAAGAGGGGAGGAAAGCACAGAAGGAGGAAGATGGAAGGCGAGGATGTGTTTTCTTGCTGGTGCTACTAAGTTTGCTTATGGTTGCTGGATCCATGGTGACAAGCCCCCAAGAAGCTGAATAAACTGCCTTGCAACCAACTTGAGGGTTGAGGGGAGAAACACTCATTGACTGGATCCTGATTCCGGTTGCTCAGAATTTCACCCTATGAGGTGTTGCATTTCTGGTGATATATGTATGGACACGTGCATGCTGTCGGTTCTCCTACAGGAGTTAACCAGGAAGGCCCACACAGAAGTAGAGGTGCTGTGAGGGGCCTGTTTTTGAGAAGCCAGCCAGAGCTCATGCAGAGCTGGTTGTCCCAGGAGCAGTTGGACAGGAGCAGAAGACAGGTGAAGTCTAGAGCATCTGAGGGATTACCTGTTAGGCATCCAGTGTGCATGGCAGTTGGACTGTGCAAAAGCATAGATGAAACTGGCCCCTGAAATGAAGAG
This sequence comes from Mellivora capensis, assembly GCA_004024625.1. NCBI lineage: Eukaryota > Metazoa > Chordata > Mammalia > Carnivora > Mustelidae > Mellivora > Mellivora capensis. The sequence goes on along the minus strand of PISX010020443.1, from coordinate 10,426 downwards.
GATTTAAAATAGCCTTAGAAAATGGCCTTGGAATTCTGTTCTTATGTTTTAAGAGATCACTAGTTCAGTCCGCTCTGAGCAACCAGCAAACAGGAATCATACGTGACTCATTCTCCATGTCCAAGATGAAACAAAAAGTTTGCCACCAAACAGATGGTTTGGTACAATTTTTAGTAATAATAAGTATTTATACATAATTTGCATTTTAGGACACTACAAATTTAGTTATTAAAAGAATAATGTCAGTGTACTTTTATGACACTAGTTGATAAGACATCGCCAATCATATTGGAAGTCCAGTCTCTGACATGTTAGGGCCATCTATGAGTTCTGCTCTTAATACTTGTCATTTCAACTCAGAAACCTCTTGAGGCCATAAAATGTCCATTTTCATCTGATTAGTCTGGTTTGTCTGAGCCCCAAAGTCCTAGATATGGAAAGATGTTATCCAGTATATCAGCTTGAAGGCACATTGATAGTTGGTAATAGCTGCTCATGTTTATTTGTACTGATGATGCTTTAGGAAATTTTAGCTAAAATGATTCATTAAGAACACTAAGTGATTATAGGCAAAGAGAGGTTAGAAAATAAATAAGTATATAAATTAAATAAGTGTGTTAAAGCAACATTATATTGGCTATGTTTATTTTGCTTTTTTTTTGGCTTATGCTGTTGAATGTTTTAAGTTGTTTTTTGTTTTGTTTTTTGTTTTGAAGGCTAATTGAATTATGTGTAGACTGAATCTTAGGGTGTATTTAGCTGTTAGATTTGAAAAATCATATCTTTTTTGCTTTGGAAGTATTAATTTGTAACAACCAAATGATTTATGTTCCCTCCCAGTGAAATTCAAGCAACTGATTTTTTTCAAATCTGGTACTAGTAGATCCTTTAGTTAGATCCTTTGTATTCTATTTTTTTTTTAATTTTATTTATTTATTTGACAGACAGAGATCACAAGTAGGCAGAGAGGCAGGCAGAGAGGGAGGAGGAAGCAGGCTCCCCGCTGAGCAGAGAGCCTAATGCGGGGTCCCAGGACCCTGGGATCATGACCTGAGCCGAAGGCAGAGGCTTTAACCCACTGAGCCACCCAGGCGCCCCAATCCTTTGTATTCTTTTAAAATTTTCTTTTTCAAAATATACTTCATGGTCATTTAAAGAGATACAAGGATTTTGAAGTCATATTCTTTGAATAATGTTTAAGATGGATGACTTTTGATTTGTCCAATAGCCGAAATTAAAAAAAAAAAACCACCAAAAATGTGTATTCCCAAATCTTCATTTAAAGACTTAATTGTCCATAAAATCTGCTGAATCCAACCATCCATTTGATAAGAGAATTACTTTCTTTTTTGTTAATTTGCTGTTTTAGAAATAAAATGGTGGAAATGAGCATGCATTTTGATGAAGCATTAGCATCCAGAATGAGAAATATAGATAGATATTAATGTGTCCACTTCCTCACTTGTCCCAGTATCTACACATCCTTAGTCAAGAGACTTTGTAATTTCTCCTGCATACTATATTTATTGATATCGATACAGATATAACTTTTTTTTTTCATACTTCTTGACTCTGGGTTCTGTTATGTAATCAAGGGGTGACTATGCCTGTCCAAACCTGGGAAGACACATAAACAAGAGTGCTTGCTTATTTCTGCTTGCTCTCTTCTGCCTCTGACACTTCCATTAAAAGTACATGACCAAGCTAAGCCACTGGCTCCAGGAGGAAGGTGAGAGACACAATGAGCAGAGTGGTCCAGCATATAGCACATTCTTCCATCTGATTCACAAGCACATGAGCAAGCCAACTCAAGATCTTTACAGCCTCCCAGCCAAGGCTACTCTAGATAAGATGACCCCCCGACCCAGTCAACCCACAGACATATAAGACAAATAACAAATAATATTTATTTGGTATATATAAGTGAACTACTATGTTTAGAGATAGATAGATGGGAAACAATAAGTATGCATCTGCTACCCACAATCACCATGAGCTGCCTTTAATATATGTTATTGTCATTATGTTGAATAACATTTCTGCAAAAATTACAGCTCTTATTTTACCTATAGCCATAATATGACTGGCAATGAAGATATACTACTCTCCATCCTTTACTAAAGGAATCTCTCAAATGCACATATAGAAGGGTTTCTTCTGATAGCACTATAGTAAATTTAATTCCATTCCATTCCATGGGGGAATTTGGAAGTGCTATCATCTATAATAGCCTATACATCTTTAGAATTTTGCGAGTTTATGTAGAGCATTTGTGGTATGGCATTACTCACAGAGATGATTTCCATTAACCAGTCTAATTTATTTATTAAATCTTTATCAAATGCCTGCTTTTTCTGGATCTAAAAATATAAATACGAAAGGAGTAGCCACTGCCTTTAAGAAGAAAATAATATCATTGGAGAGATCAAGTATAAGTTAACTTCTGTGAAAGAATTTGAGAAATATGGAGACTCAGTATCATTTTGGAGTTGGGTTAAATAGAAATGCTTAGGTACTGGTATAGGTGATATTTTCCAGAAGATATTTGATGTGGTAAAAGTAGTTATATATAGACTGAAATGATTTTCCTTTAAAAAGTTATGAGAGAATGTACATCCTAGATTTCAGTGTTAATATTATTGAAAGTTTTCAACAAGTATTTCTAAAACCACTGTAAAAATGTCACAAATGAAAAAAAATTAAAATGATTTTCCTCTTTTCATTTACTTTTTTCTGTATTTACTTCATGAATATCTGTCTTCCCTTGAAGTTAGCCTGTTTCAATACCCAAACAAATGTCCTGTTCATTGTAGATTCTCAAAAATTACTACATTATTTATGGAATACCCACATTTGATCATAGTGAAGTCAGAGTTTTGAAAGAAATATTTTAGGGCTCCAAGTGTGAAAAACACATTATAATAAATTGTGCTCCAGATCCCAGGGAGTGAAATCAGTGTCCTCTATTTGATTTTTTTTTCACTGTTTCTTGCTAATCTGAAGTGCCATCAAATGATTTCTCAGGAGTACTTCTGGTCCTTGTTTGATTATGCTGATCAGCCATGGCACATATATGGGGCACAGGCATATGAAAACCTTATTTTTGAGCCTCCACCTGGATTGTTTATAGTTAGAAAGAAATTCCCTATTTAAATTGGGAGCTTGGAAAGAGAGGTTGCCTCCAGACAGATCTGGCCGGCTTTGTGAAATTCCTTGGTTTCCTCACCTATAGAATGGGGCTCGAATGAATTAACACATGGAAGGTGCATGGGACAGTGTGGTGCACGGAGCTGGTATTCCACAGGGGTGAGCTGTGGGTTTTCCCTCCTCTTTGCCTGCTTGGGGTCTCCCACAATTGCTTCCATTCTTGGATTTTTCTCCTTCCTAACAGTGCACTGCTTGGGAAATCAGCCCTCTCCATGGTTTTGGGTGTGTTGGGTTTTTGTTTTAGGGTTTTTTGTGTGTCTGTCTTCTGTCTCTGTTTATCAACCCTTCTTTTGGTATGTTAATAGCACACAGACCGCTCTTCCTTTCCTAGAGGCTGATAGGAATGTAAATAGTTCTGCTTTCTGACTAGGGAGGAAGGAGGCCACTTTTGGGAAGGGGAACCAGACTGCCTTCTGTGCTGTTTCCTTGCAGATAACCTCAGAGAGCTCAGCGAGAGAAAGTGTGGCCTGGGCAAGTGGCCAGAGCGTTTTGAACTGTAATTCAGCAGAACAATTCAGAAACAATGCATTATTTCTAATAAGTGTTACCTTCTTCATTTGTGGGGGCAGGCTCTGGAGAGGCCTTTGCAAACAAAACATAATTTGTCTGAATGCAAAATGCTTCAGTCTATTCTCTAAACATACCCCATTTTCAGTCCCTTCTCTGTCTTATTATATCAGGGAAGAAAACTGTGCACTGTTGCGTGTAGTGAGGTAGCTTTGTTGCGTTGCTGTCTTTGTTCTTGGGCTAGGCTAAGTCTGGGTCACATGATGGAAGCAGTAGGGAACTCACAGAGAGTCCTTCAGGGGGCAAAATCTCATGTAGCAGTAGTTCTGAACTAAGTAATCTGCCTTTTTCTCTGAATCTCCTGTCAACGATGCTGATGGGAAGAGGTCCTGAGGATGAGGGAGGTCTCCTACAGGGCTGTCACAGGCAGCTCTTTGATTCAAAATGTGTTTGCTGGTAGGTGGGGGAGGCCATGAGGTTCCTCAGCAGCATCAAAAAAATGGAAACAGTGTTTTTGTTTGCTTTAAAACAAGACATGAAAGTCATATTTTCATAACATTTCTGGATTTAATGGCATGATTTATGTTAGCCTCCAAAGTGAAGGAACAATTAATAGACTGTTATCTTCGGTTGGAACACAAATGATTAATGGTTCGAAATTCAGAAACCCGTCCTTGTTGATGCTTGTTGGAAGCCTTTTACCTGGTTGGTGGTCAGAACTTCTATTACATTTTGTCACAGATCATAAAACAGGCCTGAGTGCCCTATATCCACAAAATACAATGGACAGAATGCACTGATGGAATAAAAATAACATCTGACAAATCCACACTTTGGTAATATTTTCATTGCGATATATTGTCTGTCCTGAAACACTTTGGTCAAATGTGTGAGCAGTTAAAGAACATATGCAGCAACCAGCAGCACAGAAACAAATGTTTTCTGATTGTCCAGTGTGTGTGTGCACACAGTGTGAGAACACACACACTCTCCTTCTTTGGTCATTTTATTGCAGTTGCTCCTCTGTTTGAATTTCACTCCTTTGTTCAAAACTATGAAGGATAAATGTGTTCAGAGATTCAGGAAGCATTATGATAAATCAGGAAAGTATAAGTGTTGATAGCATTGGCACCGACTCTTAATGACTGCAAAATAATTTCATCCTTATTTCCTCAAAGGATCTGAACTTGATCTCCCCATACCATGCACGAAAAGAGAGATGAAGACCTAAAAATGGGACAACCAGATGGGCCGTAACTCTAAAACAAACCCACAAATTTAATAGAGTTTTGAGTTTTAAAAAATAAGCCCAACATATTCAATATGAATAGCACATCTTTCGATTCTTATAAAATTTGCAGTCGTCATGAAAGTTTATCCGTCACTTGCACATAATTTCAACACACACATGCACACACACACACAAATTAAGAAAGATATTTAGCTATATATATCTATATTTAATAGACAGTTTTTAGATATTTAGATAGATAATAGATAATAGATATTTAGATATATATATCAAACACATACATTTGATATATAAAGAACAATTCCCAAATGTTTTAGGTATGTTATAGTTTATCTTCTTAAGAAGTCACTGTCATTTGCCAGAGCACGTTTCTCATTATTTCTAAACATTTGCTAATGGGTTGGTTCATTAGTGTTGCTTGAAAGAGACAGAAAGAGTCCCTTATGTGAATTTAAGTTGTTTCGTCTAAATAAGGTACCTTTTGTTACGCTCCATTGTGTTATTCTTGCAAATTCTCTTAACAGACTCATCTTTAAAGTCAGTTGATAAAAACAGGCACAAAGTAGGTTGGTATGATGTTAGCTGTTAAGGAGACATTAGTATGTGTGGTTATAAACTTCCATCCATCTATTAGTGTGTGTGGTTATAAATACGCATCCATTCTTAATTGCATTGCTTTATCACAACCCAATAGGGGAAAAGGCTATATTCAGCAAAGCAATGTTTAGTACGATTTGATACTCTCTCAGCCTAAGGATTGAATAATAAGTTAAAGACATTATTATTATGATTATGGCTATTATTATATAAATTAACAAGGTAAAGGTAATATAGTTTTGGAATTGGCTCAATCTTTAATTGAAAGAGCACATGTAAATTTAGTAATTATATTTTTCTTCAATCAAATGCTCATTAGTGAGAACAGAGTTAAGGGAGAGAAACTCTGCTAACCCAAAGAGGTAAGATTTTATACAGTTCTTAAGATAAGGGAACTTTCGTCAAAGCCTAATTCCCTGGGCTTCTCTGACCTACCCCCTGATGTCAACTCATTGTCTGACAAGAGGAGTAGTTACCCATTTTTCAAATGCCAACCTCTAGATGCAACTTGGAGTTGCAAGAGCTCCTGTCATCAAGCCTGTCTGTGGTTCTGGGTTACTAGGAAATGGGCAGAGCTGAGGGACAGAAAGTTCTGGATCTAGATTCTGGTTTTTGGTTTGCAGACCAAAGATATGAAACACTGTAAATCAACTAAAGGAAGTTTTATTACTTGAAAAACCCATTTTGGAAAAATGGTGGTCTGGCATTAATCCATCCTAAGACCCTCCCCTGGCTATTGTGCCATTTTCACAAGATGTAAAAGACAAAAATGATGCAGTTCACTTCCTCTCATGTGTGATCAGAACAAGAGCCAAGAGCCACAGTCCCTGGGAGCATGACAGCTGCACGTACTCACTGTCCCCAGAAGGCTATTAAGCAATGAAAACTGCGTATGAGGTACTGCCTTCCTTTCTTCCTGCTACAAGTGGAAGTGTTCATTGTGGTTACTTATTCCCATCGTAAGTATACAGTAGATGAATTGGGGTCAGTAAGATGGTCATTTGGCTACAGGTAACTAAACAATGAAGAGCCCCTTCTGAATCTCTTTGAAAGCAATGCACCTTCCCCCAAAGGTCCTGGACTAAGAGCTGGACCAGTCAATGGGCCAGAGTTTGGCAGAATTAGTGTGCATTTTATGTGCATGTGGGAAAGTTGCATTATTTTGTTTAGGATTAATTGTTACATTACATGTAGGAGGGGTGGGGATGAGGATGCTAAGGAGGCCAGGAATAAAATGCCATCATATTTTCGTCTGCTGAATTTTCTTTTTGGGAACCTTTATGTGAGCTATGTGGTACTGTCCATCAGGTAGGCTGGCCCTATGGGTACCTGATCTCCAGTGGGCAAATCAGGGCGTGTTTCTCCTGGACATGTTGATTATATGTGGGGGGACACAAGAGTCATCAGTGGTCTTAAGGAGACAGATGGGGAAAAATGGGAGCCTGAAGGTACCAGGAGCATCTCCTAGCTGCATGGAGATGGCCGTGAGTGTGAAATGAGATAGAGGTTTGGGTATCCAAGAAATCCAGCCATACCCCATGCCTTAGCCAGGGATGTGCACCAGTAAAGTCACTACTGCATCATTTTCTTATTTATGCTGTAACCATATATAACAAACTTAGTGGCTTAAAACAACACAAATTTGTTATCTTCTGGAGGTCCAAAGTCTAAAATTGGTCTTACGTGGCTTAAATCAAGGTGTTAGCAGAGGTGCCTTCATCCTGGAGGGTCTAAGGCAGGATCTGTTTCCTTGCCTTTTCCAGCTTCTGGATGCTACCTGCATTCCTGGCTCATGGCCCCTTCTTCCACAAAGTTAGTTATGTAGAATCTTCATCTCTCTCTGCTTCCAGTGTCTCATCACCTTCCTTGACTCTAACCCTCCTCTATCCTTCTTATAAGGGCCGTAGTGCTGTATTTGGCCCATGATTTCCCCATGTTGGGATCTATAACTTAATCAGATTTCAAAATCCTTGTAAGATAACACATTAACAAGTTCTAGGGATTTGGACATGGACATCATTGGATGGCATCATTCGGTCTGACACATCGGTCTTCAGCGGGTTTGAATTGGGATTTTTGTCACTTTCATCCGGGAGAATTCTAATTAAGACACAATGATTCTGCTTTCTTATTTCCCTTAGAAACCAACTGCCTGTTAATAATATATCCTCCTGCATTTGGTGTGTATTGTAAATTCGAAGAGGCAGAGATATTTAGAAGAAATGACATCAGAATGTGAATTATTTGTATTTTAATTCACACTAGAGCAAATTACATACTTGATTTCAGGCTTAGTTTATTCATTTGTAGTATGCAGATAACAGCTCTTGATTTGCCTGATTCACAAGGTTATTGTGAAAATCAAATGAGATTTTTAAAATGCACTAAATTCATGCTGCATGCATATAAAAGTTGCTTTTGTTATTTTATCTTATGTGTGTGACAGCCTTTAGGATAAGTCATTTGCCAAACAATATTAACTGTAGTTTTTAGACATGGCATCTTGCTATAACTGCTTTTATGTATTCCTCCTGTTTTAAAACAAACAAACAAAAAACTATGTAGGTGCCTTCTGATTAAAGAAGGCAAAAGCAGAGAAGTAGGTAGTGTCATCTTTTCCTCTGCCTCCCAGTCTACTGGAAAAGCAAGCAAAAACAAGAGTAAATGTAGAAAAACCGAATTTTAATGGAAGGAAGGAAATGGTCACATCCCAACGCCACAAATTGGGAAGAAAATGTATTGAATATTATGAAATATGCTTGGAAACATGTGAAGGCAGGAGGAACAAAAACATTCCTTTTCAGATATCAGGGAATCTGAAGATTCTCCTGATATCTTGTATCTGAGTCCAGGGCAACAGTTCTTTGGTTAATTCAGAGACACAGGATACAGGAATATGAATGGCAGAGGAGATGCCCATGAAGGGAAACTCCTGGGACAGCATGTTTTTATCACTTACAACTCCTGCAATCCAAGGGAGCTGCTTGACCTCAAGAAGATGAGAAGATAAATAATGGTTGCCAGGTCAGAAATTAATATACATATGTTTGCTGCAAGCACACTGACATCATGCATGCTAAAACAGAAGGGACATATAGAGAAGGACAGAAGAAATCATAGTTTTGATGGGAGTGTGTTTGAGGTAGCCTGCCCACCGTTGTTATGGATACCTCCATAGGATATATGGATGAGAAAAGATCTAGTGAGAACCAATTAGAAAAGAACCACCATGAGATGTGAGCACCAATCAAAAGGAAAAAGTAATTAAAACATGGGGAGATATGGTCCATATATACAATGCAGTATTATGCCTCCATCAGAAAGGATGAATACCCAACTTTTTTATCAACATGGACGGGACTGGAGGAGAAATGCTGAGTGAAATAAATCAAGCAGAGAGAGCCAATTATCATATGGTTTCACTTACTTGTGGAGCATAAGGAATAACACAGAGGACATGGGGAAAAGGAGAGGAGAAGGGAGTTGGAAATCAGAGGGGAAGATGAACCATGAGAGACTGTGGAGTTGGAGAAACAAACTCAGGGTTTTGGAGGGGAGGAGGGTGGGGAGGTGGGTGAGCCTGCTGGTGGGTATTAAGGAGGGCATTTATTGCATGGAGCACTGGGTGTGGTGCATAAACAATGAATCTTGGAATACTGAAAAAATTAAAAAAAAACAAAAACAAAAACATAGGAAGAAAAAGGGTTTACACCAAACTGCCTAGAGAAGGCGAGGTCATCAAGATAATTGACATAATCAAAATGTCCCTTAACAAATTCCATAAAGAACAGATGGACGTATTTTAAAATTCTTTGACAAAAGAAGAAAACAGTTGGGAAGGTTATTGCAGAGATGAAATAATTTATTTATTTTCAACCAAGCAATAAGTTCATTGGCTTGAGGTTGGGGAGAGATTCTTGGTGGATGTTCATTGGTCAGGAGGTAAGTTTTAGTCTTCGGTGTATTCCAAATATATTCCAAATTAATTCCCAAATATAAAATCAAACACCTTCCCCACCGCCCCTGCCTGAACCTAGAGCTTGAATTTGTCTTGTGTAAAAAAGCACATCTTGTCTTGTCCCAGGAAAAATTGTGTCAAATTTAATTGGTATTTTTTTTTAATGTAGGTTTTATTGCTATTCAGGTAAAATGAGGGCAATAGATAGAGACAATTGCCATTGAACAGGTAGTTTGTTTGTTATTCACAGGTCCCAAGAGGAGGGGGCCCATGTGGCGCAGAGCCATACAGGGTAGCACCAGAGTCCCTCAAGAGGGAAGGGGAGCAAAGAGAAAATGTGGGCAAGAGCCTTTATAGTGGTTTCCCTGGGACTGAATGGGTGAAGCAGGGGAAGCAAAATTAGCACTGGCTAATTTGAATAATTTCAGCAGACTCTGGGGTGTAGGGTATAGGGGCTTCCCCTAGTTGTCTGAAACCTGGTTGTGGGGTGATTAGGGAGGGGAATACTGGCCTAAAATTCAGTGCTCTGGAGAGCCAGATTGAGGAGGTGGTTGAGGTTTGGGTTTTGGATTGGTTGGTTTGCATATGAAAGGCATACTCTTAGCCATTTGTATGTCTTCATTGGAGAAGTGTCTATTCATATCTTCTGCCCATTTTTTGATGTGATTATCTGTTTTGCATGTGTTGAGTTTGAGAAGTTCTTTAAAGATCCTGGATATCAACCTTTTGTCTGTACTGTCATTTGCAAATATCTTCTCCCATTCCGTGGATTGCCTCTTTGTTTTGTTGACTGTCTCCTTTGCTGTGCAGAAGCTTTTGATCTTGATGAAGTCCCAAAAGTTCATTTTTGCTTTTGTTTCCTTTGCCTTTGGTGACATATCTTGAAAGAAGTTGCTGTGGCTGAT